>JASXSY010000734.1:0-107408 GCA_034509805.1 Sipha maydis | reverse complement strand
TGTCATCAGGAATACAGATGGATTTTTCTTAGCGTGAAGTAGTGAGTGTCAAGACCGCCCATAACCAAATCATAAGTATCAGGACCAAAAATCATGTATGTTTAATAAAATAATTTAAATAAGAAAAAAAAATTCAGTTTTAAAATAATCATATATTATAATATATTAAAATATATCGTAATATAAAGTGTATAATTTTAAAACTGAATTTTTTTATGTGACTTTTGACCCCTTTCCATTTTTTTTCTGAATTCTATACACAAATATTTCAATTTTATTTTAAACATAAAAATTAAATTCACTTTATAAAATTCATTTCCATAATCAATAATGTAAATCTCCTTTGAAGTAAAATACTTTAATTCAATAAAACAAATTCAGTTTAAAATAATAATAGAGGTCCTAGGGGGTACATAAATGCACAGATACTCATCATTTTCAAATTTTTAACACATATGGTGTGGGCATGAGAATTAAAATTTAACTTTCTTTAAACGAAAATACTATTTTTTTAATATATATAAATTTCTTTTAGATTATTTTATTTAAGACATTCTTATTCTTAAACGTTTCTTATTATTTTCTAAATTGGCTATGTTAGGGTACGTCAAAATTTGAGTTCAGAAGAAATTCGTGTTTAAAAGGATTTCCAATTGTAACCCATTGTTATAATGAAATAAATGCTAAATAAATATTTATTTACTTTTTATGTTTATAAGTAATAATTTAACAATATTATAAGTCACCAGAAATTATGTCTAGAGCATTTGAATATTTTTGATTGGTAAACTTATTATTATATGTCATCAGGAATATAGATGAATTTTGCTTAGCGTGAAGTAGTGAGTGTCAAGACCGCCCATAACCAAATCATAAGTATCAGGACCAAAAATCATGTATGTTTAATAAAATAATTTAAATAAGAAAAAAAAATTCAGTTTTAAAATAATCATATATTATAATATATTAAAATATATCGTAATATAAAGTGTATAATTTTAAAACTGAATTTTTTTTTGTGACTTTTGACCCCTTTCCATTTTTTTTCTGAATTCTATACACAAATATTTCAATTTTATTTAAAACATAAAAATTAAATTAACTTTA
Source organism: Sipha maydis (assembly GCA_034509805.1). NCBI lineage: Eukaryota > Metazoa > Arthropoda > Insecta > Hemiptera > Aphididae > Sipha > Sipha maydis. The sequence goes on along the minus strand of JASXSY010000734.1, from coordinate 106,301 downwards.
ATTTATTATTATCTTTTTTAAATTCATTAACTTAATCAACAATTTAAATGTCCCTTTAAATAATATAGTTTTAGTTGAAAAAAGAAAATTCAGTTTTAAATGTGAATTACATTATATAATATATAAATTTATAAATTATAAAATATATACTTATAAAACTGAATTTTTTTTTTTGTGTCCACCTAAATCTCAATTCCTGCGGGATACCATGGACCCCTTTCCATTTTTTTTTCTGATTTTTATACATATATCTTTCAATTTTATTTAAAACATAAAAATTAAATTCACTTTATAAAATTCATTTCCATAATCAATAATGTAAATCTCCTTTGAAGTAAAATACTTTAATTCAATAAAACAAATTCAGTTTTAAAATAATAATAGAGGTCCTAGGGGGTACATAAATGCACAGTTACTCATCATTTTCAAATTTTTAACACATATGGTGTGGGCATGAGAATTAAAATTTAACTTTCTTTAAACGAAAATACTATTTTTTTAATATATATTAATTTCTTTTAGATTATTTTATTTAAGACATTCTTATTCTTAAACATTTCTTATTATTTACTAAATTGGCTATCTTAGGATACGTCAAAATTTGAGTTCAGAAGAAATTCGTGTTTAAAAGGATTTCCAATTGTAACCCATTGTTATAATGAAATAAATGCTAAATAAATATTTATTTACTTTTTATGTTTTTAAGTTATAATTTGACAATATTATAAGTCACCAGAAATTATGTCTAGAGCATTTGAATATTTTTGATTGGTAAACTTGTTATTATATGTCATCAGGAATACAGATGGATTTTTCTTAGCGTGAAGTAGTGAGTGTCAAGACCGCCCATAACCAAATCATAAGTATCAGGACCAAAAATCATGTATGTTTAATAAAATAATTTAAATAAGAAAAAAAAATTCAGTTTTAAAATAATCATATATTATAATATATTAAAATATATCGTAATATAAAGTGTATAATTTTAAAACTGAATTTTTTTATGTGACTTTTGACCCCTTTCCATTTTTTTTCTGAATTCTATACACAAATATTTCAATTTTATTTAAAACATAAAAATTAAATTAACTTTAATTTATTATTATCTTTTTTAAATTCATTAACTTAATCAACAATTTAAATGTCCCTTTAAATAATATAGTTTTAGTTGAAAAAAGAAAATTCAGTTTTAAATGTGAATTACATTATATAATATATAAATTTATAAATTATAAAATATATACTTATAAAACTGAATTTTTTTTTTTGTGTCCACCTAAATCTCAATTCCTGCGGGATACCATGGACCCCTTTCCATTTTTTTTTCTGATTTTTATACATATATCTTTCAATTTTATTTAAAACATAAAAATTAAATTCACTTTATAAAATTCATTTCCATAATCAATAATGTAAATCTCCTTTGAAGTAAAATACTTTAATTCAATAAAACAAATTCAGTTTTAAAATAATAATAGAGGTCATAGGGGGTACATAAATGCACAGTTACTCATCATTTTCAAATTTTTAACACATATGGTGTGGGCATGAGAATTAAAATTTAACTTTCTTTAAACGAAAATACTATTTTTTTAATATATATTAATTTCTTTTAGATTATTTTATTTAAGACATTCTTATTCTTAAACGTTTCTTATTATTTTCTAAATTGGCTATGTTAGGGTACGTCAAAATTTGAGTTCAGAAGAAATTCGTGTTTAAAAGGATTTCCAATTGTAACCCATTGTTATAATGAAATAAATGCTAAATAAATATTTATTTACTTTTTATGTTTATAAATAATAATTTAACAATATTATAAGTCACCAGAAATTATGTCTAGAGCATTTGAATATTTTTGATTGGTAAACTTATTATTATATGTCATCAGGAATATAGATGGATTTTGCTTAGCGTGAAGTAGTGAGTGTCAAGACCGCCCATAACCAAATCATAAGTATCAGGACCAAAAATCATGTATGTTTAATAAAATAATTTAAATAAGAAAAAAAAATTCAGTTTTAAAATAATCATATATTATAATATATTAAAATATATCGTAATATAAAGTGTATAATTTTAAAACTGAATTTTTTTTTGTGACTTTTGACCCCTTTCCATTTTTTTTCTGAATTCTATACACTAATATTTCAATTTTATTTAAAACATAAAAATTAAATTAACTTTAATTTATTATTATCTTTTTTAAATTCATTAACTTAATCAACAATTTAAATGTCCCTTTAAATAATATAGTTTTAGTTGAAAAAAGAAAATTCAGTTTTAAATGTGAATTACATTATATAATATATAAATTTATAAATTATAAAATATATACTTATAAAACTGAATTTTTTTTTTTGTGTCCACCTAAATCTCAATTCCTGCGGGATACCATGGACCCCTTTCCATTTTTTTTTCTGATTTTTATACATATATCTTTCAATTTTATTTAAAACATAAAAATTAAATTCACTTTATAAAATTCATTTCCATAATCAATAATGTAAATCTCCTTTGAAGTAAAATACTTTAATTCAATAAAACAAATTCAGTTTTAAAATAATAATAGAGGTCCTAGGGGGTACATAAATGTACAGTTACTCATCATTTTCAAATTTTTAACACATATGGTGTGGGCATGAGAATTAAAATTTAACTTTCTTTAAACGAAAATACTATTTTTTTAATATATAATTATTTCTTTTAGATTATTTTATTTAAGACATTCTTATTCTTAAACATTTCTTATTATTTACTAAATTGGCTATCTTAGGATACGTCAAAATTTGAGTTCAGAAGAAATTCGTGTTTATAGGATTTCCAATTGTAACCCATTGTTATAATGAAATAAATGCTAAATAAATATTTATTTACTTTTTATGTTTTTAAGTTATAATTTGACAATATTATAAGTCACCAGAAATTATGTCTAGAGCATTTGAATATTTTTGATTGGTAAACTTGTTATTATATGTCATCAGGAATACAGATGGATTTTTCTTAGCGTGAAGTAGTGAGTGTCAAGACCGCCCATAACCAAATCATAAGTATCAGGACCAAAAATCATGTATGTTTAATAAAATAATTTAAATAAGAAAAAAAAATTCAGTTTTAAAATAATCATATATTATAATATATTAAAATATATCGTAATATAAAGTGTATAATTTTAAAACTGAATTTTTTTATGTGACTTTTGACCCCTTTCCATTTTTTTTCTGAATTCTATACACAAATATTTCAATTTTATTTTAAACATAAAAATAAAATAAACTTTAATTTATTATGATCTTTTTTAAATTCATTAACTTAATCAACAATTTAAATGTCCCTTTAAATAATAAAGTTTTAGTTGAAAAAAGAAAATTCAGTTTTAAATGTGAAATACATTATATAATATATAAATTTATAAATTATATAATATATACTTATAAAACTGAATTTTTTTTTTTTGTGTCCACCTAAATCTCAATTCCTGCGGGATACCATGGACCCCTTTCCATTTTTTTTTCTGATTTTTATACATATATCTTTCAATTTTATTTAAAACATAAAAATTAAATTCACTTTATAAAATTCATTTCCATAATCAATAATGTAAATCTCCTTTGAAGTAAAATACTTTAATTCAATAAAACAAATTCAGTTTAAAATAATAATAGAGGTCCTAGGGGGTACATAAATGCACAGTTACTCATCATTTTCAAATTTTTAACACATATGGTGTGGGCATGAGAATTAAAATTTAACTTTCTTTAAACGAAAATACTATTTTTTTAACATATATAAATTTCTTTTAGATTATTTTATTTAAGACATTCTTATTCTTAAACGTTTCTTATTATTTTCTAAATTGGCTATGTTAGGGTACGTCAAAATTTGAGTTCAGAAGAAATTCGTGTTTAAAAGGATTTCCAATTGTAACCCATGGTTATAATGAAATAAATGCTAAATAAATATTTATTTACTTTTTATGTTTATAAGTAATAATTTAACAATGTTATAAGTCACCAGAAATTATGTCTAGAGCATTTGAATATTTTTGATTGGTAAACTTATTATTATATGTCATCAGGAATATAGTTGGATTTTGCTTAGCGTGAAGTAGTGAGTGTCAAGACCGCCCATAACCAAATCATAAGTATCAGGACCAAAAATCATGTATGTTTAATAAAATAATTTAAATAAGAAAAAAAAATTCAGTTTTAAAATAATCATATATTATAATATATTAAAATATATCGTAATATAAAGTGTATAATTTTAAAACTGAATTTTTTTTTGTGACTTTTGACCCCTTTCCATTTTTTTTCTGAATTCTATACACAAATATTTCAATTTTATTTAAAACATAAAAATTAAATTAACTTTAATTTATTATTATCTTTTTTAAATTCATTAACTTAATCAACAATTTAAATGTCCCTTTAAATAATATAGTTTTAGTTGAAAAAAGAAAATTCAGTTTTAAATGTGAATTACATTATATAATATATAAATTTATAAATTATAAAATATATACTTATAAAACTGAATTTTTTTTTTTGTGTCCACCTAAATCTCAATTCCTGCGGGATACCATGGACCCCTTTCCATTTTTTTTTCTGATTTTTATACATATATCTTTCAATTTTATTTAAAACATAAAAATTAAATTCACTTTATAAAATTCATTTCCATAATCAATAATGTAAATCTCCTTTGAAGTAAAATACTTTAATTCAATAAAACAAATTCAGTTTTAAAATAATAATAGAGGTCCTAGGGGGTACATAAATGCACAGTTACTCATCATTTTCAAATTTTTAACACATATGGTGTGGGCATGAGAATTAAAATTTAACTTTCTTTAAACGAAAATACTATTTTTTTAATATATATTAATTTCTTTTAGATTATTTTATTTAAGACATTCTTATTCTTAAACATTTCTTATTATTTACTAAATTCGCTATCTTAGGATACGTCAAAATTTGAGTTCAGAAGAAATTCATGTTTAAAAGGATTTCCAATTGTAACCCATTGTTATAATGAAATAAATGCTAAATAAATATTTATTTACTTTTTATGTTTTTAAGTTATAATTTGACAATATTATAAGTCACCAGAAATTATGTCTAGAGCATTTGAATATTTTTGATTGGTAAACTTGTTATTATATGTCATCAGGAATACAGATGGATTTTTCTTAGCGTGAAGTAGTGAGTGTCAAGACCGCCCATAACCAAATCATAAGTATCAGGACCAAAAATCATGTATGTTTAATAAAATAATTTAAATAAGAAAAAAAAATTCAGTTTTAAAATAATCATATATTATAATATATTAAAATATATCGTAATATAAAGTGTATAATTTTAAAACTGAATTTTTTTATGTGACTTTTGACCCCTTTCCATTTTTTTTCTGAATTCTATACACAAATATTTCAATTTTATTTTAAACATAAAAATAAAATAAACTTTAATTTATTATGATCTTTTTTAAATTCATTAACTTAATCAACAATTTAAATGTCCCTTTAAATAATATAGTTTTAGTTGAAAAAAGAAAATTCAGTTTTAAATGTGAATTACATTATATAATATATAAATTTATAAATTATACAATATATACTTATAAAACTGAATTTTTTTTTTTGTGTCCACCTAAATCTCAATTCCTGCGGGATACCATGGACCCCTTTCCATTTTTTTTTCTGATTTTTATACATATATCTTTCAATTTTATTTAAAACATAAAAATTAAATTCACTTTATAAAATTCATTTCCATAATCAATAATGTAAATCTCCTTTGAAGTAAAATACTTTAATTCAATAAAACAAATTCAGTTTTAAAATAATAATAGAGGTCATAGGGGGTACATAAATGCACAGTTACTCATCATTTTCAAATTTTTAACACATATGGTGTGGGCATGAGAATTAAAATTTAACTTTCTTTAAACGAAAATACTATTTTTTTAATATATATAAATTTCTTTTAGATTATTTTATTTAAGACATTCTTATTCTTAAACGTTTCTTATTATTTTCTAAATTGGCTATGTTAGGGTACGTCAAAATTTGAGTTCAGAAGAAATTCGTGTTTAAAAGGATTTCCAATTGTAACCCATTGTTATAATGAAATAAATGCTAAATAAATATTTATTTACTCTTTATGTTTATAAGTAATAATTTAACAATGTTATAAGTCACCAGAAATTATGTCTAGAGCATTTGAATATTTTTGATTGGTAAACTTATTATTATATGTCATCAGGAATATAGATGGATTTTGCTTAGCGTGAAGTAGTGAGTGTCAAGACCGCCCATAACCAAATCATAAGTATCAGGACGAAAAATCATGTATGTTTAATAAAATAATTTAAATAAGAAAAAAAAATTCAGTTTTAAAATAATCATATATTATAATATATTAAAATATATTGTAATATAAAGTGTATAATTTTAAAACTGAATTTTTTTTTGTGACTTTTGACCCCTTTCCATTTTTTTTCTGAATTCTATACACAAATATTTCAATTTTATTTTAAACATAAAAATTAAATTAACTTCAATTTATTATTATCTTTTTTAAATTCATTAACTTAATCAACAATTTAAATGTCCCTTTTAATAAAATAGTTTTAGTTGAAAAAATAAAATTCAGTTTTAAATGTGAAATACATTATTTAATATATAAATTTATAAATTATATAATATATACTTATAAAACTGAATTTTTTTTTTGTGTCCACCTAAATCTCAATTCCTGCGGGATACCATGGACCCCTTTCCATTTTTTTTTCTGATTTTTATACATATATCTTTCAATTTTATTTAAAACATAAAAATTAAATTCACTTTAAAAATTTCATTTCCATAATCAATAATGTAAATCTCCTTTGAAGTAAAATACTTTAATTCAATAAAACAAATTCAGTTTTAAAATAATAATAGAGGTCCTAGGGGGTACATAAATGCACAGTTCACATCATTTTCAAATTTTTAACACATATGGTGTGGGCATGAGAATTAAAATTTAACTTTCTTTAAACGAAAATACTATTTTTTTAATATATATTAATTTCTTTTAGATTATTTTATTAAAGACATTCTTATTCTTAAACATTTCTTATTATTTACTAAATTGGCTATCTTAGGATACGTCAAAATTTGAGTTCAGAAGAAATTCGTGTTTAAAAGGATTTCCAATTGTAACCCATTGTTATAATGAAATAAATGCTAAAAAAATATTTATTTACTTTTTATGTTTATAAGTAATAATTTAACAATATTATAAGTCACCAGAAATTATGTCTAGAGCATTTGAATATTTTTGATTGGTAAACTTATTATTATATGTCATCAGGAATATAGATGGATTTTGCTTAGCTTGAAGTAGTGAGTGTCAAGACCGCCCATAACCAAATCATAAGTATCAGGACCAAAAATCATGTATGTTTTATAAAATAATTTAAATAAGAAAAAAAAATTCAGTTTTAAAATAATCATATATTATAATATATTAAAATATATCGTAATATAAAGTGTATAATTTTAAAACTGAATTTTTTTATGTGACTTTTGACCCCTTTCCATTTTTTTTCTGAATTCTATACACAAATATTTCAATTTTATTTTAAACATAAAAATTAAATAAACTTCAATTTATTATTATCTTTTTTAAATTCATTAACTTAATCAACAATTTAAATGTCCCTTTTAATAAAATAGTTTTAGTTGAAAAATGAAAATTCAGTTTTAAATGTGAAATACATTATATAATATATACTTATAAAACTGAATTTTTTTTTTTGTGTCCACCTAAATCTCAATTCCTGCGGGATACCATGGACCCCTTTCCATTTTTTTTTCTGATTTTTAAACATATATCTTTCAATTTTATTTAAAACATAAAAATTAAATTCACTTTATAAAATTCATTTCCATAATCAATAATGTAAATCTCCTTCGAAGTAAAATACTTTAATTCAATAAAACAAATTCAGTTTTAAAATAATAATAGAGGTCCTAGGGGGTACATAAATGCACAGTTACTCATCATTTTCAAATTTTTAACACATATGGTGTGGGCATGAGAATTAAAATTTAACTTTCTTTAAACGAAAATACTTTTTTTTTAATATATATAAATTTCTTTTAGATTATTTTATTTAAGACATTCTTATTCTTAAACGTTTCTTATTATTTACTAAATTGGCTATGTTAGGGTACGTCAAAATTTGAGTTCAGAAGAAATTCGTGTTTAAAAGGATTTCCAATTGTAACCCATTGTTATAATGAAATAAATGCTAAATAAATATTTATTTACTTTTTATGTTTATAAGTAATAATTTAACAATATTATAAGTCACCAGAAATTATGTCTAGAGCATTTGAATATTTTTGATTGGTAAACTTGTTATTATATGTCATCAGGAATATAGATGGATTTTGCTTGGCGTGAAGTAGTGAGTGTCAAGAACGCCCATAACCAAATCATAAGTATCAGGACGATAAATCACGTATGTTTAATAAAATAATTTAAATAAGAAAAAAAAATTCAGTTTTTAAATAATCATATATTATAATATATTAAAATATGTCGTAATATAAAGTGTATAATTTTAAAACTGAATTTTTTTTTGTGACTTTTGACCCCTTTCCATTTTTTTTCTGAATTCTATACATAAATATTTCAATTTAATTTAAAACATAAAAATTAAATTAACTTCAATTTATTATTCTTTTTTTTTAAATTCATTAACATAATCAATAATTTAAATGTCCCTTTAAATAAAATAGTTTAAGTTGAAAAAAGGAAATTCAGTTTTAACCGTAAAATACATATTATAATATAGATATATAAAAATTATATAGTGTAAAATTTTAAAACTGAAATTTTTTTTTGTGTTCACCGAAATCTCTATTCCAGCGGGATACCATGGACCCCTTTCCATTTTTTTTTTTCTGATTTTTATACATAAATCTCTCAATTTTACATATAACATAAAAATTAAATTCACATAAATTTGTTTAAACTCTTAAGTAAATTCATTAACTTAATCAATAATATAAATTTCTTTTTAAATAAATTAGTTTTAGTTGAAAAAATAAATTCTGTATTAAACACAAAATACATTATATTATATAGAAATATAATATATAGTTATTGCATTTGTCTGTTCATCGTGAAACAACCAGTTTAATTAGAGTATTAGGTATGTATGATGATGGCGATTGTATTTTATATGTTAACTACGAATTACCGGAAGACTCGAAACCTTTACTCTGTGTCCCTCTCATGTATATTAAATTTAGAGATCGAATATATTGATATTTTATCACTGTGTTAAAAGTTTACCGTTATCTGTTGAAGGGATTTAGTGACTAATGCTCATACAACGTAAAGAGGGCAAAGTAAGACGGATACAAAAAAAAAAAAAAAAATGCATTATATTAATGATTACTATTATAATTATCATAATATATTCGTAATTCACGCAGGTAAATAATATCGCTCATTTTACTGTAAGTCATTACGATACAAATGCACGATAACTGTATGAAATATTAATTATGCATAATAAGTTCCATGAAACTCGTTTACATAGCTACACATTATACTAATTAAAAACATGTAACGTAGTTATACACTACGTATATGGATCCAATATTTAACTTTTATTTAAGTATTCTCATATTTATTATTATAATAACAAACGCATAATAATCGGTACGGTACACTACCCTTCACCACTCCCACGACGCGTTGTTCCGCTATGGCCTATATCCTTTCCCAAGTCTGGAACTGCGTCTAGATCCGTCTCCAATATCAATTTTATTGTAAGTCAGCACGGTAAAATAATTATGCATAGAGAGTTTCCCGCACTGGTGTATATCTTACTTTTTCGATGCCGCGAGTTGTCGTCGTGGCCATCATATATAATAAACTACGTACGATGTCAACAGTCGTATTTTAGTCTTATGTTACGCAAATATGACGCTGATCTTTAGCCACTATTCATTGGTTCACCTGTTATCATGATTTCAATCTTTTTTTGCGGTAACCGAATAAATCGTTTTCTTCAAAACTTATTTAATACAACTATCTACCTATTAAATTAGTGTTAATCCTAATATTTTATACTATTAATCTTTAATAAATATTATTATTTAAAAAAAAAAAAATGAATTTTTTACTATTTACAATACGAAATAATCAATTACTCATAAATTCATGTAGTCATGTTTGACAATAATTTGACGATTTATCAGAGTCTGTGATTATTACAATAATGTAATATACAACTAACGGAAAATGACGAAAGTCCAGCACCATGTTACACCATTGAATTAATTGGAGGCGGAAAAGGAGTGTACGAGTATCATAAAACTGTACATCATAACTAATTTATTATATCATAGTCGTGTCCAAATCTCTACAATCGCGTACTTTTAGATTCTTAGATTCTGAACGGAGTGAAGAATGTATTGATTTTACAATGATGTGTGTTTTTTTTTTTTTTTTTTTTTGTGTCTGTCGACACGATTTGGGGCAGTAAAAATGCTTCGATTGCCTTATGTAGCAACTTTTCTGAAAGGAAAGTGAATCTATTTGGTACTTTGAGGGGTCAAAAGTAAAAAATTTCCAATATTTTTTAAATGCGACGGGAAAAACCATAAAAAAATTTGGGAAAAACGGGAATTTTTACGCAAAACCAGTTTTCGACAAAATCAAAATTTTTATTTTGCTATAACTCAAAAACTAATCGATGTAAATACTTGAAATTTTCACCAAATGTTTAGATTAGCGTTCTCTATACACCGTTAAATTTTCAAAGTATTTTGACTTTTATTGAGCTATTTATAGACAATTGAAATTTTCATTTTTTTTAATTTTTTTTTTTAAAATAACAATAAAAATTTTTTGGCCGGCCAGAAAATCTTGAAAATTTAATACAAGGTTTCGTATAAGTTGTTCCTTAACTGATAAAAAAAAATCTAAAATCGTAAGTCACAATTTTTTTTTATAAGTGCTCAAAGTTCCAATTTATACGAAATATGTAAAAATCACGATAATTTGCAAGTTATTTTGTAGATAAAAATTCATAAAATTTTTTCTGTTCATACTTAAGGTTCAAAATTTTAACACTAGGTTATCTATAAGCTACTCTTCAAAAATGTTTAAAAAAATTTCTACCGGAATTAGAGGAAAAAATTTTATGACTGTTTGAAATTAAAATATTTACGAAATTGCATAAAATAGCGATTTATTCTCAAACGATTTTAAATATTTTTTATAATTCAAAAAGTATAAGTCGCAGATTTTTGAAATTTCTACCAGCTGTTAAGATTGGTATTTCCTTTATGTCATATTTTTTTCAAAATATTATATTGATTTTTAAGCCACTTATAGGCATTTAAAATATTCGATTTTTTTACATTTTATTTTTATAATCGGTGATAATAATTTGGCTCATACAAAATAATTGAAAATTTAATAGAAGATTCCACAGAAGTAGTTCTTAATGTCATTCAAAAATTATCAAAATCCATAGGCACAATTTTTTTTTATAAGCGTTTGAACAGCGAATATTGACATAAAATTACATGTAAAATATAATATAATGTATAATATTCTAGACTGACAAACTATGTCGCTGTATGCAACTGCCAACCCATCCTAATTGAAAAATATATTTATCGTTTCAAAATAAAATATACTTTTTACAATATTAATAAATAACAATATATTATATCCTAGACAAACATATTTTAAAAAAAAAAATTAAAAAAATTGAAAATTTCAATTGTCTATAAATAGCTCAATAAAAGTCAAAATACTTTGAAAATTTAACGGTGTATAGAGAACGCTAATCTAAACATTTGGTGAAAATTTCAAGTATTTACATCGATTAGTTTTTGAGTTATAGCAAAATAAAAATTTTGATTTTGTCGAAAACTGGTTTTGCGTAAAAATTCCCGTTTTTCCCAAATTTTTTTATGGTTTTTCCCGTCGCATTTAAAAAATATTGGAAATTTTTTACTTTTGACCCCTCAAAGTACCAAATAGATTCACTTTCCTTTCAGAAAAGTTGCTACATAAGGCAATCGAAGCATTTTTACTGCCCCAAATCGTGTCGACAGACACAAAAAAAAAAAAAAAAAAAAACACACATCATTGTAAAATCAATACATTCTTCACTCCGTTCAGAATCTAAAAGTGTATTGAGAAAATATATATAAAGGCGGAGTACAATATATTGTATTTACTCTATGGGTAATGTTATATACTCGCATAGTAATAAATAACAATTTAATTGTTGAAAATGTAATTAAGTAATTGAAAATTTTACATGATATTTTATATCTTAAGTATATTCATGTTTATGAATTCATATAAATACAGAAGTTATAAAAGAATCTAGAAAAAAAAACGTGTTTTAGTAAAATTAACACACTTATGTATACTCCTCGATTCACTCAGAAAATGAGCTATGATATAATAAGTGCCTCTTCCTCCTCCGAAATAAATTTCTGGTTAAGATATATATACAATTTTACATAATACTATGTAAATTAAGTGATGGTATGTATATTGTAATATATTCAGGCACACGCATGTCATGGGGTAACCGAGCGTGAATGGATTTTATTGCTTATAATAAACACTACAAACATCACGTTTATATGAATTGTTTAAATCATTAAAAATTAAACAATATACATGTGTATAATTCATGTATACACACAAATCCTGCTGAACACACGTTTGCATTATCTCGCATTTCTCGATTTATTATTTTTATTTTTCCCTGACTATCACGTTGACTGTTGACACCATGATTCGAGATAATAGGTATACAACAATGTCCATAACATAATTATTCTCATTATATTCTTAACTATTAAATGTAATCATCACGAATTGCTGTTTCTCTCTGTACGTACCCGCTATTTAAGCCCATTAATGTGCACGCGTTTATGATATACAGTCGAATAATTACATAATCAACCGACAACAGCAATTTTCTCAAGGTTTATTGATAATATTTAGTTAAAGTCGTAAGTTTTTTAAGTTGCAGTCATCATTTATTCATTCGTCAGTTAAACTTAACATAATGTATACACCGACATACTACTACTGTACATATATGTAAGAGGTTAATATGTATCATACAAGGGTAACGGTTAGTATTCGTAAATCGAATTACAAGATATAATGATAACAATTATTATATATATATATTGTACTTGGAGCGTTGCGTTATATTTGTTCTTTAAATTACTGTATATAATCTATACTTTATGCGATGTCATAATTACTACTGTTTGATTATAATTTGTCTCATTGTTTTCATTTAAATTATTAATAAGTATCTGTTTCAGTTTTCCTTTGTTTAATAATCGTTTACACATGCCTTGTTTAGGTATTAAATAAATAAATAAATAAATAAACCACTACCAAAGATATTATATATAGCTGTTGTCTATATTTAGATATTATATATTATATAGACCAGCCGGTTTTAAAATATACTACTAGTGAAATTATATTCAAACAATATATTTCAACCGAGGTATACAAGTAAAGTCGTTGTACATGATTGTTGAACAAATTACTAATCAGGGACGATTAAATGGTGATTCGCCGGACATTTGAAGAATTTCGAAATATTTGTTCGAAGTCAATAAATAATAAAAAAAATATATTATCTTCTTCTTCTTCTTCTTCTACTTCGCCTTCCTCCCAACTATTTGGGGTCGGCCACCCTTGTCCTACACCTCCACTTTACTCGGTCAATCACATCTCCTCTGCACACACCGACAGCCTCATGTCATTCTCTAAAGTCTCCAACCATCTCTTTTTTTAGTCTTCCTCTTCCTCTTTTCCCTTCAACGTCCATCTTCATAACCACTCTTACTGCATTCGTTTCCTCTCGCCTCATCACATGCCCAAACCATCTCAGCCTATTTTCTCTCATCTTGTCCACAATTGGCGCTACACCAACACTACCTCTCACGTATTCATTCCTTATTCTATCTTCTCTTGTCACTCCACTCAACCATCTAAGCATTCTCATTTCCGCGACACTCATACTTTGTTCTATTCTCCTGTTAACCGCCCAACACTCTGAACCATACAGCATAGTTGGTCTCACTACACTTTTATAAAATTTACCTTTCAGCCTAATTGGAATTCTCTTATCGCATAACACGCCCGATGCTTCTCTCCATTTCATCAATTTCAAAAAAATATATTATAAAAATGTAAATTATTACTAATAAACTTTATGTTCTATTGCTTATGCCTTGAAATCGGGAGATATTTCCCTGGTTACTAATAATAGGTATATTTATATTATTTGGCACATTAGAAAGTTATTATACGAGTAATATATATATATTTGCATTCAACACATTTCAGCCTATCATTCATATCTTATGAATAAATAACATAGGTTGTGACTCGATCGATTGACTTATACGAAGGATGTAGTTTTTTTAACTACATTTTCAAAAGATTTTAATCCTCATTCACAAGAAGACGTTATTTACAATGTTTTTTATCAACTGAGCATTTGATCACTAGGTAGGTGACCTCAGTGTGATTTGTACATTTGGAATCTCAATAATACTGATTACCTCTTTATTATTCTGTAAGATTTCATAACTATGAGTAATATTGATAAATGTTATCGATGTTAATTTCTTATGTGTGTTGGAATAATGAAATACAATAAACTAACGACGTAGATAGAAAATGAATTCGATGGAAATGGATTAATTCTGAACGCATATATTATTTCCATTGTGTCACATGTCCGACATTAGAATAATCGTTATTATACATTTTATATTATACTGCAGTCACCCAGAGAGGAAAATGGTCGACTTTACGCCCAAATTCTCTAAACGGCCAAATAATTTATGACAACAGACGCGTCACGCGAAAACAGAATTAATTCACTGAAAACTCGATTGGGTAAAATGTTTAATCAGTTTAAGGAAAAAATTATGTTCACTCCGTATATAGAAGTGATCTGAGTAAACTTTTTGAAAAATGTATGACCACCAGTATAAAACATTTTGAATCTAATGATATGTAATAAAGTAGTTGTGAATTACTATTATATAATGTTTTAGTACCCTGGTTCGTATATATATATATATATATATATATAGAGAGAGAGAGAGAGAGAGAGAGAGAGAACAATTACTGGTCGATTATTTTCATTTTGTTTTTTACAAGAACTCTACCCGTATTCATACGGACTTTTCACATTGCATAACCTTGTTATAAACGACTCTAATACTATACACTCCCAACGGCTAACGCCATTATATATATAGTATACTATTTTCTGATTTGAACTGCAAAAAACTTCCATTAGATATCATTATACCTTACCGTCTTTATAGTTCTTTTACTTTTAATGAATTATTTTTATTATTATTTTTATTTTTAAATTAATGAATTATTTTTAAGTTAAGTCTTTCAATCAATTTTTCTTTACCAAATTACATTTACACGATGGTACTTCTCAAACTTCTCTACACAAAAATCTAAAAATTGAATTATGTTTTATAGATAAAACCTATAACGAAAAATCATCAATCAATCACACAAATTGACTAGTATTTAATTTAGACAGTCATTTTTCCCCAGATAATCATCCTCATAATTTGAAACTCTGTCGGAATCACTGGTACTCGAGGATATAAACAAGTTGTTCCACTGCTGGTTTTCTGAGGATGGTCTCTATGATTATTAGTCCCGCACATGTTTGGATTTATGGAGAGGGGAAGCACTGATGGCAAATACTCGTGTATGCTCCATATTCGTTGGAAAAAATAGTACCTATTAAAAAGTAAGTATATGTAATATAACTAAATAATAGATAAGAAAAATTATATTTTTAGTACAATATTGTCACATTGTTTTTTATGGGGGGAGGTCTAAGCCTACCCTCTCGAAACATCTCTAAATACGCCTATAATCAGCTACCTATATTAAATAATTTGTCTTATAAAGTTCTCCGACCGTAAATAAATGCTGACTCCGCTTTAAGTCCCGCAACTCTTTTATCAGTAGACTTGCGTCATTACACATATTAGGAGGGCTCAAGCTTCAAAGTTTAAAAGTTTTTAACAGGTTGATAGGAATGCCGATTTTAAACATTAGGTCATGAGATGGTAGACCAGAAAGGCTCAAAGAATTTAAAAAGCTTTGAGGATAGTGCACTGAATTCTCATTATCACACCACACCATGTCAAATGACTTATACTGTTTGACTTGACCGGGAATTTACTGTAAAATCAGTTTGTGTATTTCATTCACTGTATTGTTTCTGGGTGACACAATTACCCTGAAAAAAAGCCAGTAATAATTTCTTTCCGTTACATTTTCAAGACCGGGATATTTTGCATTTATCAAAAGTTCTAATCTATGAACTTCGTTGCCAAATCTATCCTCTAGTTAAACTTCAGCGCTTCGGATTATTTTTGATCAATCAATATATATTAAATAACACTGGCTTATTTTAACGCTTACCCAATATAAAATATTACCGCACACCATTAATGCACATCTATCTTATACACAATAGAGATTTTTTTTTATATAGATTTCTAGTATAATGGACTTTTTTAAAGAACTACTAAAAAATATTTTTGGATGTTCACCTAGAATGTTATACCTACCGATTCACCAAAAGTCAACACACGCCGATACATCAGTCCATTATGCTCAGAATTGATTGACAAATATTATTATTTCACACTAAAAATTATCATTAGTCAACATCCTATATAACTTGTCACTCAGTAATAATATAGCTTACTACTGGTAAAAAAAATTTCAATAAAACCAGAGATAGCTTTCTACAAACTCATTAACTTTAACAATTTTCTTTACTAAATTTACAAGCTTTCTTAATAGTATTTGTGAAAATTTTGAATATAATTTTGTTTAAATAAAAATAATAGTTATTATTATATTTGTATCTAAATTGTTTAATACTCTTAGAACAAACACTAATATTTTCCATCTTAAGATAAATTATTTATTATTATCAGCTGGATAAATATTGTTAACCATTTTAGATATTGCAACGTACGAATTTACGGATTGAAAAGATTTTACGAATCGGGACAAATTGTTCTCAGCGAATCAAGACGTTATGTTTTGTCAATGACAAAAACCGAAAAACTTCAATTCGGTTCCATAACCAGGAAACGACTATTAACAATGTTAATTTAACATTGCATCGTTTTTAGCCGTTAAATGATTTTATTTTATTTTTGGAACGCTCCATATGCGCTTTTTTTTCCTTCCAAAAACCCGTCCGCACGTCATAATAAATATTTAATGACGTATTACATCGATTAAAACGTGTGGAAAACAAGTAATTCGTCCGTTGTCGCCGTACTGCGGTACTCTACGCGTTATACGGCGCGTCGTTGTCGCATTCTCATGCGCCTACGGCCTTGAGTTACCATTACTCCTCGGTCCCCGCGAACCACGGTGTAGGAAATATCCGACTCGTCGCTACGCCGTGCAGACAGAACGTTTCGAAATTAAAACAAAAAGTGGACCGCGCGCCGCCGCCGCTTCGTAGTCACGATAATTATCACGTTTCGGAATATTTGGTGTAGAAGCCCCCATTGAACTATATATGATAATTATATCTGTATCTATACAGAATTCAATGAGAAACCCCCAAGGTCCGTGTAGTATCGTTATCTACAAACCACGTAGTAACCCCACCACCGCTACCACGGTACCGTGCATCGCAGCACGCAGTTGCAGTTGTCAGGTCCGTCGCCCGCCGCCGCTGCCTCAGTGCATCGCTCGCGGTGGGCCGTATTAGTCGCACCGTCGTTGCCGTGCGCTCTCTGTTGCGCGCTTGTCCCCCGCGTTCGCGAACAACAACAAGGAAGTAAGAGACGGTCGGTCGCACGAATGTTGTTCACGTTCGTGTTAGGACGGACGAAATTCACCGTCTCCTTCACCTTAGTGGTCACGATCCTCCCGGCCAGGGAATAGTCCACGACAACGAGCCCTGTCATGGACGGCGAACAATACGAGTTGATCGGATCATGCGACGGCGTTGACATCGACTTCGCCGACTTGTCGTATTCGGTCACCGTTTGGACTCCGGGCTCAATATTCCATCCAGGTAACGGATTCTGCCTGCGATCACGGATTAGATGAGACTGTTCCGTGGCTAAAGCGGTTATTGCAAATCTTACTGCTGTCGCAAGGACAAAACATTAACTGCTTGATTTTCTGTTGTGGATTTAGCCAATAATCTCTACTCATTCGATCACTTATTAATTTCCTGTTTGTATCAGAATGGGAGTTTTGTAGTTTGATTTTTCGAAGCAGTCTAAAAACGGCCAACTCGATTTTTTGCAAAATGGTTTCATCTATCGACCTTTTTGCCGTCAAATTAGAATTATTTATTTCGTCAGAGTTACAGATGGAATGCATTTATGTGATCAGCATTTAAGTGGAGTTTTGACCATTATACCTATGTTTTTTTTTTTTAGAAAAAAAACGAATTTTAAATAACGTAAGCGGTTCGTTTTCCAATAGACAAGCGTGTGCCATCATAGGTTGTTCTGGATCTGGCAAGTCGTCGTTGTTGAACATTCTTTCCGGTTATAAGTAATGTATTATTACTATTTTGGTGGGTGGGCGGTCAATATGTTTATATTTCTAATCTGCGATTGATTGCAGGACATGTGGTTACAGAGGAGAAATCAACGTTAATGGACGATCGCGAAATCGAAAACTTTTCAGGAAACAATTGAGTTATATAATGCAGGACGATCATTTGCAACCCAATCTAACAGTTTCAGAATCAATGGAAATTGCTTCTAAATTTAAAAACTGTACCTTAAATCTCAATATTTACCATAATATCTTAGTAAGAAATATTTTAGTGTACCAATTCAATAACAACATTTTTATTTAAAATTATTCTAACCATAGATTTAATTTTTTATATATTTATATAATATTTTAGTATTATAAACTGTACAAGAATAAAATAATATTACTTTTAATAGAAAAAAATGTATGAATAAAAATCAAAGGTTTTTGTCAGTTTATGGGTTAAAATAATTATGAATCGTATTAAAACTAACATTGACAGTATTTTTTACATATTTTATAATTTAAATTAGTTAATCTAATACTATAATTATTATTACTTTTTAGATCCAAAGAATTTTGGGAAATTTGAAACTATCCGATAAACAAAATACTCTTGCTGCAAATTTGTCTGGTGGTGAACGAAGACGATTATCTATTGCCATTGAATTAATACGTAATCCAAAAGTGATGTTTTTTGATGAGCCAACAACGTAAATGTTTGCAAATAAATAATTAAGCACATTAAAATATAAGTTATTGTGTTTTATAAAATTATGATACTTTGATTAGAGGTTTAGATGTGGTATCAGCAAATTATGTAGTATCTATGTTAAGAGATTTAGCCAATAGTGGTAAAACAATTATATGTACTATTCATCAAGCATCTGCTTCTCAATTGGAAATGTTTAATGCATTGTACATATTATCACCTTCTGGACAATGCATTTATCGAGGAAAGTCTTCTAATCTCATAAGTTATTTGTCTTCTATTGGTCTCCAGTGTCCCTTGCATCACAATCCTGCTGATTATGGTATGTTGTAATACATTTATACAATTTTTAACAGTTTACAATTATTTTTTATTTTTTTCTTATTTAAAGTCATTGAAGTGAGTTCTGGTGAATATGGTGACCACAATGAAGAACTTGTGAAGTATATTGATAATGGAAAGTCAAATGACTGGTGTAAAGATAAATACATTGAAGACAGTAAGTATTAAGTTAAAATAGTTGTAAATTTCTGACGATCTATAGTTATTTATTTTTACTGTATAAAAGGTGTTCAAATGCTAAACCATCATTCTAATCATTCTTCTCCTAAATGTCTGTCAAAGTTCTGGAATGAACTACAAATACTTATTAGAAGGACATTAATAATTTCATCTAGAGACAGTGTTTGTATTTACAGAAGAAGTAATATAGTTTAAAAGCTATAGAATAAGTGAATAACTTAATTTTTATATTAATAAATAGTTATTAGTTACATGTATTTTGATAAAATATTTAGTATATAATCGTTATATCCACAAATTTTTTAAATCATATACATTTATAAATTGGTTAAAGCTTGTATTATAATTTAAATTTGATTCATTTGTTTTTGTATATTATTTTTTAGGACTTTATCAAATTAAGAGTATTTGTACCTCTCTTTATGAGCTTTTTATTTGGTTCAGTATATTTCAATATTGGTAAAAGTGGTTCATTCACACGAGATAATGTAATAATGTTATATTTCAGTATGATGACCATTGTATATTTATCTGCATATTCTATGTCTGTAAAATGTAAGTGCTAACATATTTATATTCTTTAATATGTAGATTATTACATTATTATTTTTTTTTTTTTTTGTATATTTTAGTTCCAATGGATTTGTTACTTATGCGATTAGAATATTTTAATCAATGGTATTCACTTCATTCATATTATACTTGTGTGACACTAATGGATTTACCTTTACAGGTTAGTTACTTCTTAATTCACTGTCAATAATTATCATTCAAGTAATACTTCATAATAAACATTAAAATTGTGTGATATTAGTTGGGATTATAATTTATTATTTTTAATATTTTATAAAGTATATATTTAGTGGTTTACTGTCTTATGCATAGGGAGAATACCTGCCTTTACCGGATTTGAACCATCAATGGTATGCATTAGCCCAATCACTTTATTCTGCTATTAACTAAATAAAATATTCTATTGTTTTTAAAATTAGTTCAAAGAACATATATTCTACTCGTATATTAAAATTTAAATACACTAAATATAAAATATAACAACACAAAAGAAACCTAAAATAAATCTTCTTCTTCTTCTTCTTCTTCTTCTTCTACTTCGCCTTCCTCCCAACTATTTGGGGTCGGCCACCCTTGTCCTACACCTCCACTTTACTCGGTCAATCACATCTCCTCTGCACACACCGACAGCCCTCATGTCATTCTCCAAAGTCTCCAACCATCTCTTTTTTGGTCTTCCTCTTCCTCTTTTCCCTTCAACGTCCATCTTCATAACCACTCTTACTGCATTCGTTTCCTCTCGCCTCATCACATGCCCAAACCATCTCAACCTATTTTCTCTCATCTTGTCCACAATTGGCGCTACACCAACACTACCTCTCACGTATTCATTCCTTATTCTATCTTCTCTTGTCACTCCACTCAACCATCTAAGCATTATCATTTCCGCGACACTTATACTTTGTTCTATTCTCCTGTTAACCGCCCAACACTCTGAACCATACAGCATAGTTGGTCTCACTACACTTTTATAAAATTTACCTTTCAGCCTAATTGGAATTCTCTTATCGCATAACACGCCCGATGCTTCTCTCCATTTCATCCACCCGCACTTAATCCTATGTTTTACATCAATGTCAAAGCCCCCGTCCTTTTGAACAAAAGATCCTAAATATTTAAAGCTCTCAACTTCACCTATCACATCACCATCTATTGTCAGTTGTCTCCTCATTCCTTCAACTTCTTGGTCTCTTTGTCCAAAATCATACTCAATATACTCAGTTTTATTTCTACTAATTCTCAATCCCTTTTCTTCGAGGGCTAACCTCCACTCATTTAACCTATTATTGACAACTTCTAGGTTTTCTCCTATCAGAACTATATCATCCGCAAACATCATACACCATGTATCTCCTTTGAAACCTCATCCATTACCACTGAGAACAGGTAGGGGCTTAGAGCTGACCCCTGGTGCACACCTACTCCTATACTGAAACCTTCTGATACTCCACACCGACTCTTGACACTAGTACTCGACCCTTCATACATATCCTGGATCAAATTAACATACATTTTTGGGACATTTTTCCTCATTATTGCCCACCTTAAAACTTCCCTTGGCACCCTGTCATACGCCTTTTCTAAATCTATAAACACCATGCATAGTTTTTTATTCTTTTCTCTGTACTTCTCTACTAATTGCCTAACACAAAATAATGGCTCCATTGTCGATTTTCCTGGCATAAAACCAAACTGGTTTCCTGATATCGAGGTCTCACTTCTTATCCTCTTCTCTATAATCTTTTCCCAGATCTTCATACTATGACTCATCAGCTTTATTCCTCTATAGTTCCCACATTCTTGTATGTCTCCTTTTCCTTTAAATATTGGTACAATAAAACTCTTTCTCCAATCTTCTGGCATTTTTCCCTCTATCAGTATCTTATTAAAAAGATTTTTCAACCACCCAATGCTTACATCTCCTAACATTTTCCACACCTCTACAGGTACTCCATCTGGTCCTACCGCTTTTTTCTTTTTCATCACCTTCACCGCATCTCTCACTTCCTCCTCGCCCACTAGACCAATCAATCCTTCATTCCATGACATACTCTCTAAAACTTCTTTTGGATATTCCTCGTTCAGTAATTTCTCAAAATATTCTTTCCATCTTTTTTTCACATCCTCATCATTTGTTAAAACTCTCTTATCCTCATTTTTTATACACCAGACATCTTGGAAATCCTTGGATCGCTTTTCTCTCACCTTCGCCAGTCTATAAATTTCTTTTTCTCCTTCCTGTGTTCCTAGTCGCTCATATAACTCATCATACCTATTAAGCTTTGCTTTGCTTACAGCACTTTTCACTATTTTACATACATTTTTATACTCTATCCAATCTTCCCTCTTCCTACTTTTCTGCCATACCTTAAATTGCTTTTTCTTACTCGCTACTACTCTCTGAATCTCCTCATCCCACCACCACGTTTCCTTGTCTTCTGGTAAACTACTTTTGGTTTCACCAACAACCTCTTTTGCTATGTTCTTAACACAAGTGACCATCCTTCTCCAAACCTCATTTATATCTCCCTCAACATTCCACACAGCTTTTTCTTTTAATTTCTTTATAAACTCCTTCTCTTTGTTTCCTATTATTTTCCACCACCTAATTCTGATCTCCTTCCCTGTATTCCTTCTTTTGTTCATCTTTTTTCCACTACACCATACTTCCATTATCATCAACCTATGTTGTGTTATTACACTCTCTCCAGGAATTACTTTACAATCCTTTACTCTTTTTATATTGTCTCTCCTCCACATAAAATAATCAATCTGCGACCTATTTCTTCCACTCTTGTATGTTATATAATGCTCTTCTCTTTTCCTAAAATATGTATTGATTACTGCAAGCTCATACGATTCTGCAAAATCCAAAACTTTTTCTCCAGCCTCATTCCTCTCGCCAAAACCATACCCTCCATGCACTCTTTCATACCCTACCCTCTCACTCCCTACGTGACCATTCATATCACCACCAATCACAGCATCCTCATTTCCTGGTAACCTAAAATAAATAAATACTTTAAATTCAATTTAAAAACAATATATTACTAATTTTTGAATAGCATATAGTGTTTAAAAATTATTTGAATACATTATCAACGTATGGAGGCAATAATTATTCTTGTAAATGGTATAATATTCTAATATATACTGTAGTTCTGAATATTTTGTAAAATTACAACTATTCAAAGGATTGTTACCTTTATTTGCTCTGTGACCGTAGTTTGAAGTTCTATGATTTCTGATAGCATTATTGTTGCTATAATTTTTTGTTCAACACAATAGTAGTTACACAACTGTGGTATTGGTCGACAGTAGCATTATGCATTGAATTATAATGTAAATAATTTTTGTTTATTTTTTATTTAATTTAAACGTTTACAAATGGATTCAATTGTAGAATGAGAATTTTCTTTAAATTATAATTTTTGTTTTTATTCACAATATTTTATATAACTTAAATATGCATAGTTTTATTTAAATTTGCATTTTTTTATTGTTATATATTTTTTAATTTTATAATATAATTTAAATTATGTTTAATATTTTTCAGATTATATCAACAGGTATATTTTATACAGTTATTTATTTAATGACTGGACAACCATTTGAACTATTTAGATTTTTGATGGTCTTTTTAATGTTGATTGTAACTGGTTTAATGTCTCAAGCAACTGGCATGTTAGTTGCAATTTTATTTAAGAATTTTCTTGTAAGTATATTATTAAATTAATATAATAAAATGTATTGTTTTAATCAATATTTTTGACTTTAGATAAATACCATTGTTATATCATCCATCATATTACCAATGACCATATTTGCTGGCATTATGCTACGCATAAATGACACACCAAAAATATACAGTTGGATTTATGATATATCTATGTTAAAACATTCTATGCAAGGTATTTTACATGGAATTTATGGTTTCAAAAGACATTCTTTACCCTGTGCAGAAGTAAGTTAATTAATCGTGAATATAGTTTCATTAATTTTGTGTACAATTAATTAGAACTTTGAAAAAATTGTAACATCTATTACTTCTATGAATCTTACAGTTAAAAATAATATTAATATATTATAAATTCATATATTTATATTTTGAAAAAAAAAATTGGCTTGTTTATTTTTAAGTTTTATTAAAAAAAAAAACTTAATAGACAACAAAATATACTATTGTTTATTATAATTATTTGTTTTTTTAATAGATTTATTGTCATAATGGTTCACCAGAATTGGTCCTGAAAGATGTCAATATGAGTGATAATATATTTTGGACCAGTATTGGATATATAACAGTTATTCTATTATTCCTAAAAATATTTACGTATATTGTTTTAAAATATAAACTTTCCTGATGAATATTTATTTTGATAGATATATATTTAATAATTTTTTTGATAATGTAAAAAGGAGAAACTTTGTCTCTATAATATATTTTTTTACAGTTGAATAATATATCTGTTATTAACTCAGATAATTATTAGAGAAAAATACAGTATTTATAGTAATAATTAAGACTTCCTAAATTTGATATAGTGGTGCAACCAGGGGGAATATACGTTTCTCATTTTATTAGATTTTAATTTATTAAAAGTACATAATGGTTACAATTATAAATAATCCATTCACATATAAACAAATTCTGAACCATGGTTAGTTACAGTTCTCATAATAATTGGAATTATTAAAAATAAAAAATATTTGAACGAAGAGTAAAAAGATTGTTCTATACCATCCTTGCTAAGCGCCCATAAATAGCATAGTTTGGAGTACCAATTGAAACAATGAATGGATAATTACAAAAAAAAATAAAATAAATACTAAAAATAAAAGACATGGACTTTTCTGGTAGCTAGCCAATAATAGTTGTAAAAAAATAAGAACTGAAAAGTAATCATGTAATAAGTGATCAATGTTTAATTCATATCCAACCTCCATCATCTGTGTTATATGTATTTTTGTCTTATGACTTAATCCATCTAAAGGAAAGTAATTTTATTCATAAATAATATTCAAGTTTCAATAGGTCCTTATAATTAACTTCTATAATGATAAACATTTTGCAACTACTGGTTGTGCCACGTATTATGGTATATTAGCCATACAGTTATTGCTACCAATTTGTAGTTCAAGAGATGAATTATTTGCTCATGAATTTCCATTCAATATTATAAGTTATAAGATAACTGCTTATGCCACTAAGGTATCGGTTATTAGGATTTTATTGTATTCACTTTAATTTTTATATATGTATGGATAATCCAGTACTAATTATATCTTATTTTAAATTACTTTGCATAATTTTTTTTTTAAATTCTATTATTTTTATATTAATTAGTTTAATTTTCTTTGATTTGACTGAATATTTGGAAAATCGTGTTAAAAATGTATTCTTCTTTAAGTATCATTAAATTGTAAGTTCGATATTGGAGTATTTGGACATCGAATTAAATTCTAAAATTCTTTGAATTTCATTTATAATGGTTGTCAAAAGGGTATACGTTGATCGGCCTTTTCATATCAATCAATTTTCTTTTAATATATGTATTGTAATTTGGAAACATCAGAGTACATTTATGATCTCTTGTTAACCATATCCATCGGAAAGTGTCTGTTAAAAATATTCAATAAAAAGTCGTATATTAAGTGATTGTAATATTAATTGTAATTTATGAATGTTTAATATATTTTGTATAATAAAAACGATCTCTGCTAAATTATGTTTTACTTACTATCACTAAAGGATTGAGTCTGGTTATCCATTTATCACCAATTCTCAATTTTTCATCTATTTCTTGAACGTTAAATACAATTTTAAATGTATTTCTCATTCGCTCCGTGACTTGTCCGCAACGCACGTATCGGTTACCATGCACGAAATTTCTTTCTTATTTCCTCTTAAAAATAATCAATTTAACTGTGAATGGTCTCAAAAAAATCAGGTTGCTGGCCTGTTGATCTTCTTGCCGTCATCGCCACGGAATTTCAACCTCTCAAACCCAAAATATCAAAAAAAATCGGTAATTATAATTACTATAAATGATATATTCATAGTTAATTGTCGGCTGTGCTCCCCGGCGGCAGCCACCTATCTTATCTAACCCAAGTCGCGATAACGATAACACGCATAATGAACCGCAATAATAATACAAATAATGCTAACTTGAAAAATAAAATTACAAACAAAATAAATCAAATTCTGCTTCGTCCAGTCGTATACAGAGTGCATCAAGTGACGTGTTCGAAAATTCTGATATGGATATAGATGATTCCATAAATAATTCTAAAAAATCCGGCTATAGAAATCTTTCTTCTTCTGACGAACCCTCAGCAAACAAAATAGCTAAGACGACACAAAAAAGTATTTTTTTTAACGACAAATAGATATTCCTGCCTTGTTGTTGATGACAACCCTAAGATAACGAACCCACCTCAGAATCTATCAAACGCAGCAACAAACGATATAAGTGAGCCCACTAAACCTCCACCGTCTCCACCTCCAATTACAGTTCAAGGTGTACTTGATTTTGTTGCTCTTCGCAACGATTTTCTCAAACTAATTGGCTCAGAAAATTTCTTTTTTAAATCTTCATCTAATGATTAAAAAATCATTACTAAGAATTCCGATTCTTATAGAGCGGTTATTAAGTATCTGAATGAAAATAAAGCCGAATATCATACTTACCAATAACGCGAAAATAAAGCTTTTCGTGTTGTTGTACGCAATATTCATCCTTCCACCCCATTAAATGAGGTTGGACTTACTATCCAAGAAATTGGCTTTGCAGTACGTCAAGTTGCTAATGTCCGACACAAAATAACAAAAAAAAATCTGCCACTCTTTTTTGTTGATCTCGAACCTGCTAAGATCAATAAAAAGATATTCCATGTTACATCCCTTCTTCACACCAAAATTCGAATTGAAGAACCGCATAAACGTCGGGAAATAATTCAGTGCCAGAATTGTCAGAAATACGGCCACTCTAAAACTTATTGTTCTCATCCACCTCGCTGCGTCCGCTGCGCTGAATTCCACACGTCTTCATCTTGCACCAAATCCATAGATCAACCACCAACATGTGCTCTTTGTGGTGGAAATCATCCGGCAAACTATCGTGGATGTATGGTCCACAAAGATTTACAAAAATTTCACAGTAGTCTAAAAACTACAATAAAAAAAAAACGTTTATCCTTATAATTTTGTAAATAAGGGAGAAGTTTCTGATGATAAACACCCTTTAAACCTACCAAATTTTAATATCAATGACACTAAAGCGTTCCCCAATATTTCAAAATACAATACTCACAGCTATTCTCAATACTTTAAGTCAAACCTAAACACCAACTCAAATACAACTAATATCCCTCCAGAAAATGTACTAACATCGCAACTTTCCTTCTTCTTATCAGAATTAAAACTAATAATTAATCCTTTAATTCAACTCCTCACGACTGTTATAAATAAATTAATATTAAAAGATGATAAATAGACAAACAAATATTAACTCTCTCAATATATTTATCTGGAATGCAAACAGATTAAAACGACACGAACCCGAGCTATTAAACTTATTTATTGAAAAACAGATAGACATCGCTTTAATCTCTGAAACCCATTGCACTGAAAATTCTAAACATTTCTTTCCTGGATATAATATATACAGATCTGACCATCCTGATGAAACTACCCATGGTGGATCTGCTATAATAATTTCCACAAAAATTAAGTGCTAACCTCTACTAAACTTTCAGACAAATACAATCCAAGCCGCAAACATTTTAATCACTCTAAATCATATTCCAACAACTATTTCTTCTGTTTACTGCCCCCCCCCCCCAAGACCGGAAATATCTTTTCAGCAGACAGAACAATTTCTAAGTTCTCTCGGTCGAACTTTTCTTATCGGTGGAGATTTCAATGCAAAGCACCCTCAAGGGGGTTGCCAAGTTCAAAACATAAGAGATCTTATGTTTCAAAATATTATACAAAACAAAAATTGTTCAGTAATATCCCCACCAGGCCCTACATATTGGCCATGACACCAAAACAGACATCCTGATATATTAGATTTTTTTATTTCTTCAATCCCCAGACATATAAATTTTACTATTACAAACTTAGATGATCCAACATGTGACCATAGCCTAATCCTCATGCAAATAATTGGTAAGATGTCTCTAAATCCTCATTCGTTTGCTAAAGGACCTGTCAACTGGGACCACTTCTCAAAAAATTTAGTAAACCTCACCAATTTAAATATTTCACTTAAAACAAATGATCAAATAGAGGAAGCAGTTCAAAACTTGACCAAATCAATACAAACCGCTATCTTTAACTCATCAAATCCTATAAATATACCTAATAATCCAATAAACAATAACATTCTCCCCCCCCCTTATATTCGCGAATTAATTTAAAAAAAGCGTAGGGCTCGTTCACGTTGGCAACGTTACCACATCCCATCCGACAAACAAATATATAACAATTTATCTAATTTAATTAAAAAAAAAATACAAAACTATAAATCTATAAATCAGGATTTTTTCAGGAAAAATATCAATCTCTTAAAACCAAATATGGTTCTTTGTGGAAAACCACGAAAAATATGCTCAAAATCAAAGAACAAATTCCTCCTTTAAATGGTCCAATTGGTGTACTTGTTGTATCAGATAATAAGGCCAATATTTTTGGAAATTATCTCTCAAAAATATTTACTCCCCACCCAAACATAAACCTAGATTCTGAATATCTAAACATAATAAATAACTTTTTGAATAACTCACTACCCATGAATCTCCCAGCAAAGCACACCTCTCCAAATGAAGTTAAGCAAATAATAAATAAACTAAAAATAGGAAAATCACCTGGATACGATCTAATTTCTAACAAAATGCTAAAATATCTACCAAATACAACAATTATTCTTCTCACATTCATTTATAACTCCATGTTAAGACTCTCTTATTTCCCTTTAACATGGAAGTTCTCTATAGTAATTCTCGTACACAAACCTCATAAACCAAAACATTTAGGACAAAAAATTATCTTGAAAAGAATAAGACCAATAATAAAATCCCAGAATATAATACCTTATTCACAATTTGGTCTCAGAACTAACCACTCAACAATACACCAAATCCACCGTCTCATTGATAAAATTGCAACCTCTTTTGAAAGTAAAAAATACTGCCCTGGAGTTTTCCTAGATGTGGCCCAAGCGTTTGACCGTGTATGGCACGATGGTCTCCTTTACAAGTTAAAAAAAATCGTTCCAGCACCATACTATTTGCTAATCCATTCTTATCTTCTCACCCGAACTTTTTCAGTCAGGCAAGGCACCTCAACCTTTCCATATTTTTCAATATTTGCTGGAGTCCCGCAAGGACGTGATCTCTCACCTGATCTGTTAAATATATATATATATATATATATATATATATATATATATATATACATCCGATTTTCCCATAACAGCTAACACAGTTATCACATCCTATGCTGATGATACAGCCATTTTTACTTCCAATATAGATCCTGATATAGCTTCCTCCTCTCTTCAAAAGCACCTTGATTTAATAAGTACTTGGGCAACTAGATGGCGAGTCAAAATAAACCCCGAAAAATTATTTCATGTTCCATTCACACTCAGAAAAAAAAACTCTCCACCCCTTCATCTGCAAGGTGTTGATATTCCTATTACATCGCAAAGAAAATATCTAGGAATCATAATCGATAAACGATTAACTTGGGGCCCACACCTAAAATCTAAACGAAAATTACTAAATTTTCGCTTACACAAGCTTCGCCCAATACTCATATCTAAACTTTCTATAAATTCAAAACTAACAATGTATAAATCTCTTTTAAGACCCATCTGGACCTATGGCTCTCAAATCTGGGGAAGCGCCAAACCATCTCATACACAAACCATTCAAGCATTTCAGTCCATATCCCTCCGCCTCATAGCCTCTGCACCTTGTTATGTAACAAATAATGCACTCCACAAGGACTTAAAAATACAAACCGTTGAACAACTAACCAAAAAATATTACACTAAATTTCATAAAAAATTACAGCAACACCAAAATCCTCTTGTTTCCCATCTGTCCTCACTTACACTACCCGACAACCCTCCTCGTCGCCTGAAAAGGCGCTGGTGTCGAGATTTTATATGATAAATATGTCATTAATAATTAATAATAATATAATTCTATATCATAAATTATATTAATTTAAGTCTAAAGGGTTCTATTATTGGATAGTCTCCTTTATCACGTCATCTGTCTGTTATATTATATTATTTGTTGTACATATTACCACATTTACTTATTGTGTTTTTATTAATACAGATTGTAAATTTTCATTTAAAAAAAAAAAAAAAAAATGTATTCCTGCTTAACTGGTAACAACCGTGTCTATTTTAACTAATAACTGCCAGGAACACGATGAAATGTTCGGTCGATATATAGTATCACACATGAGCTTTCTATATTCATGAGAAGCATATTCTTTGTTAATTAGTTTTACGATACTCCGAAAATGTGTCATTATAAAATTGTGTAATCGAGATTTAAAAGTATATAACAATTTGAGATATATAGTTTCACCTTAATGTTACAATTTAAAAATAATTGTAAATAATGTAAAGAATAAGAACAGGTGAGTTAAACTAATTTTAACTAAACCGTTATGATTTATCAAGGATACGAGTTCAAAAAATGATAAAGGCGTTTTTGGAAGAATGAAAGTGGCAAATAACCCAAATTAGAATAACAATACATTTTTTTTCTATATACCTAATTAAACAACAAAACAGTCACATTCCGATTGAACGTAAGTCGTAATTAACAGCTGTCCGAATCAGATGTACATATATTCTGTATAGTATCAGTTGCTTGTTTATAGCTTACTGATAAAATTCCTTATAAAACAGCTACACTACAGGTAATTTACAATGACCTCTTAGAGCAATTATAACATTAAGCCATAAGCAAAATTATCTCGAAATGCCGATATGGACGGCAAATCTTTAAAATCACCAATTATACCACCCAAAACTTATATGTCAACATTTCCGGCTGACAATTTCTTTGGAGTTGGATCACGTTTTACCACTATCCGACTACATAGAAAAAAAAAATAATAATCACAAACAACACTGTCATAGTCCTCCATAACAATATAGTCACTCCATAACAATATATTAAATTAAGACTGCTCAATTTATTTTGGAAGCTTAATCTTATGGACAAAACTTGCTATTTATCTATTTATGGCAAAACATTCTTCTATCCATAAATAGATAAATATATAGGTATTTAAATCAAACAAAATTTTGAATTACACATGCTTTAATAATAAAAAAAATACAACAGAGACCTATGGAGAGGCTTATTAGAAAATAATTTATCGATATTTGGTGATTAATCTGATATTAATTAAATATGCGATATTTATTTTGTACATAACTTAGAGTGAAAATAGCTTTTTTGCATTATGCGTTGAGCCAAGTCTGCTTAAAATCTATAAGGCTAGATCACACGTAGAAGAAATTAAGAGATCACACGTCTTCTTTTGGTACTAATTTCCAAAATGTTATAATATTTTTTGAAGAGTGCTATTGTGAACCGTAGCAAAGGCGGGCGTGAAACAACCGACTCTGATTACTATTTTTACAATATTTCCAATAATAATTTACTTTTTAATCTCGGTGACCATGTCTATAAATCAGGTTATAAATATAAAAATAAAACCGATGATATTTTGATAAGCATAAAATATAATACACAATTCAACTTAAAAGAAATAATAATAATAATTAAAAATACAATAGAATATTGGCGAGCATATTAAATCGTGTTGACGGGCCACTTCGTTTTTTTTTTTAACAAGGTTGTCCTAGTATTAAATGATTTTCTATAAACACATATTTGATCGAACAATCAACTACATTATCTAACAATCCTACTACAAATACAATCAAAAGTTTTGTTGAAAAAATGTTTGGAAATTATTCTTTGTATTTATTAATATTATGATATCTTTAGATTAATTAGACATTTGGAGACCCGGAGCAAACAGTAATTGAAAGCCTATGCTTTATTTTATAACCAGTTTATATTATATTCAACGAGTTTTTAAGTATATATAGAAAATTAATTTAATTTATGTACATTTTGTTAATGATGGTATTTTAATTCAGAAATCAACTAAAAACAAAAACACTAATATTGACACTTTCGTAGTCAATATGTGTACACTACTATACAATAACAGTGTACAATCAAAGGTCAAAAGTTTTTTTGTTTTCCGTTTAAATTTTCAACTAAAAGTACGAACAAAAATTCCATTAGGCAAGTTATAACAATAGTGAGTTAAAATTATTGTTGTTAATAAAATATATTATTATGATGAATGTGAATGATTGCAATTTATGAATGAAACCTTTTTGAAGATATTAATTCGTATTAATGTTGATTAGGTAGGTTGATATGACTAAGTTTTACAAGAAATTTAATAAATCAATAAAACTACATAAAAAATATACAATATGTTATATGCCAAAAGGCTCGAATGGGTATATGTGGCGAGCAGACAAAAAAAAAAAAAAACTTGGTGGTAAGAACCTTATCCGAAAAACGGCTACGTGGAAGAGTCTGGCAGTGGTGGATATACAGGGTAACGAAGTATATAAATCAATTGATGAATCTAGGAATTGGAAAATTCAGAATATCAGGAAGATTTAGGAAAATTTAGAAAATTTAGTTCAAGCTGCTAAGAGCCTAAAATGATTGTAAAGCAAAAAAAAAATCAATTACATATCTATTTATATGTTTTGGTAGCAAAATTTTAAAATTTGCTTAAAAAAAGTTAATGTAATACTTTTTTATTATTTTAATGAATTTTATAAGATTTTAAATTTTTAGATTGCGACACATGAATACTTATGATATAATTGTAAAAATACCAATAATAGCGTTATCTTTAAAAATCAAATGTTCTTAAAACATAAAAAATATACAACCTAGAATTGTAAACTACAGTCACTAATGACGGCATATTATTATTTATAAAATCTATGTAATGACAATATATTATAAATTAAATATTTTCATAAGATATTGAGAAATTGTCATGATTTTTTTAATTTAATATCTACTGCGTTTAATTAATAATTTTTTACTACTTTTGAGTGCCCAGTACAAGTGCCTTTAATGTCCTCTTAAAATCCAGCCTTGTACATATTTATTAATATTATAATTAGGTACTATTTTATACTATGTTTTTCTAAAGAATATGTATTACTTGTTGCTAATGTTTTATTTAAAACAATAATCTTATGTAATAAAACATTTATCATGATACT
Source organism: Sipha maydis (assembly GCA_034509805.1). Lineage (NCBI taxonomy): Eukaryota > Metazoa > Arthropoda > Insecta > Hemiptera > Aphididae > Sipha > Sipha maydis. Next base: position 72,465 of record JASXSY010000734.1, on the reverse strand, counting down.
TCATGCTTATTTATGTAATATGTATGATGTTAAGAACATAATAAATTTATCTCAGTTTACTAAAATTGTTTTATAAAACATGTACATCTACTACCATTGATTACCTATATATTTCTAATATATAATATACACTAATATAATATATAACCTATGCTTTTAAATTTAAATACTTTTATAAATTTTACTTTTTGAACACTTGAAGTAAATTGAGAAGTGTGTAAGAATAACTAAAGTTGCTTATTTGTCTAGTCTCTAGGCGATTGTAGTTTATTTTGAGTATCCCCCCGTAGGTGGATGGCCTTAGATTAATAACAACAAAAATGGACAAAACTCCTAGGTTAGGTTACCCTTTGCAGTCTTGTAAGATCTATGATTTGGTAAATTATATTGCTATATTGATATATTAAAACTTAGAACAAAGGTTAACCAGTGACGTTATTTGAGGTATGGGAGCAAGATGGGCATGTACCCCTGTTTGATTTTTAAGGAAGTCCGATGGACCGGTTCCAGGTTGTTGAAATGTAATCATTATTATGGGAGATTCCCGAGTGCATCCCAAAATGACCCTTTTTTAATGTTCCTAGTGCGTCCAGAATAAGGTATCATCCCAAGAAAAAAAAGGTCATATTTTTACATAGCTTGAATGCGTTTCAATTTATTAAAAAATGTTTTGTTATTACTATATATTTATATAGGCTGGTGTTTAAATGCCATTATTTTGACAAAATCGAATCTTGATATTTTATTATTTTTAAATTGTTTTATATTGTCTTCGATGTATGTAATTTTCTTGCACGTACTTCCTTTTGGTTTTTTTGTTGTTTGTGTGGATGTTTAGATTGCTATTTCAGTATCAATTTGAATTTTTTTTAATATTTCCAAAAATGTATATAAAATGTATATGTCTGGGTAATGTGTATAAAATAATGAGTTGTACTTGGAATGAAAGCTTTCACAGGCATTTGTTGTTCTTTCAGAACTACTATTCATTTCGACCCACATGGAAATAGGAAATTATGCTCCAGAATCTATATAATTTTCTATAATATAATCCATAAATTCGTTGAGTTTTTCATGGTTCGGCATTATAGAAATAAAATCTTCAAGTATACAGTTTTCTACATCTTCTTGATTCAATAATGGTAAACCAAATATATTTTTCAAAAATAAACCTTTTTCCGTTTGGTCACGATAATCTTTACTCAACCCCAAATTTTGAATGTGACCCCACCATGCTTGCCCCAAATGAAAACGACATCCTTTAATAATTATAGTTGGCCAAACTTTTAATGCACCAAGATGAATAGATAATTCAAAATCCGCAAATATATATTCGGGAGAACAACATAAATTTAATTTAAAACATTTTGCATATGATTCGCATGCTTTATTATTAAGTAAAAAATACACTAAAGGTATGTAATGACCATAACTTAAGCTGTGTATTGTAAATAATTGTAAAAAATATTTAGTACAATACTTAAATGTACCATCTACATATATAGTCTTAACAGTACTTAAAGTATTTAAATTGTTTTCACATGAAAACATTACTATATTTTGATTACTGTCATTTATCATGAGAAATTGTTCGTCGTCATAAGTTGTGATTTCTAACAAATCCAATACTTCATGTACATTTTGAATATTACATGGACTTGCTGGTAGTTTTGATCGTCTTGCCAAATATATACTTTTGCGAAAGCAATTCATATCAGTTTTATTTAATGTATCGATGTTAATTTTCTGAAGTTCATGATGTATTAATTTAAGTGGCCGTTCACAAATTTCATCCTGTGCTTTTATTTTTAATGAATTACGAATAACTTGTCTAACCATAATGTCTTTACGTCTTTTTCATGGTTATGATCTAATTTATTCTCTATAGCAGTATCTCCACTTTCATCGGTTTTAAAATATGTTTTACACTTTTTGTTTGTACAATTCCATCGTCTAACATTATTATTTAATATTTTATGAAATCTTAATTTATACCCTTCAATAAATTTTATTTCCTTACCGTGTTGGCTTAGCATGTTTTCGGGCATTGACATTTTAGATTCTGAACGGAGTGAAGAATGTATTGATTTTACAATGATGTGTGTTTTTTTTTTTTTTTTTAGATTCTGAACGGAGTGAAGAATGTACCTATTGATTTTACAATGATGTGTGTTTTTTAGATTCTGAACGGAGTGAAGAATGTATTGATTTTACAATGATGTGTGTTTTTTTTTTTTTTTTTTTTTTTTTTGTGTCTGTCGACACGTTTTGGGGCAGTAAAAATGCTTCGATTGCCTTATGTAGCAACTTTTCTGAAAGGAAAGTGAATCTATTTGGTACTTTGGGGGGTCAAAAGTTAAAAATTTCCAATATTTTTTAAATGCGACGGGAAAAACCATAAAAAAATTTGGGAAAAACGGGAGTTTTTACGCAAAACCAGTTTTCGACATAATCAAATTTTTTATTTTGCTATAACTCAAAAACTAATCGATGTAAATACTTGAAATTTTCACCAAATGTTTATATTAGCGTTCTCTATACACCATTAAATTTTCAAAGTATTTTGACTTTTATTAAGCTATTTATAGACAATTGAAATTTTCAATTTTTTTAAGTATTTTTTTTTTAAATAACGATAAAATATTTTTGGCTGCCTAGAAAATCTTGAAAATTTAATACAAGGTTTCTTATAAGTTGTTCCTTAACTGATAAAAAAAAATCTAAAATCGTAAGTCACAATTTTTTTTTATAAGTGCTCAAAGTTCCAATTTATACGAAATATGTAAAAATCACGATAATTTGCAAGTTATTTTGTAGATAAAAATTCATAAAATTTTTTCTGTTCATACTTAAGGTTCAAAATTTTAATAATAGGTTATCTATAAGCTACTCTTCAAAAATCTTTAAAAAAATTTCTACCGAACTTAGAGGAAAAAATTTTATGACTGTTTGAAATTTAAATATTTACGAAATTGCATAAAATATCGATTTATTCTCAAACGATTTTAAATATTTGTTATAATTCAAAAAGTATAAGTAGCAGATTTTTGAAATTTTTACCAGCGGTTAAGATTAGTATTTCTTTTATGCAATATTTTTTTCAAAATATTATATTGATTTTTAAGCCACTTATAGGCATTTAAAATATTCGATTTTTTTACATTTTATTTTTATAATCGGTGATAAAAAAAATTTGGCTCGTACAAAATACTTGAAAATTTAATAGAAAATTCCACAGAAGTAGTTCTTAATGCCATTCAAAAATTATTAAAATCCATAGGCACAATTTTTTTTTATAAGCGTTTGAACATCGAATATTGACATAAAATTACATGTAAAATATAATATAATGTAGAATGTTCTAGACTGACAAACTATATCGCTGTATGCAACTGCCAACCCATCCTAATTGAAAAATATATTTATCGTTTCAAAATAAAATATACTTTTTACAATGTTTAGAAATAACAATGTATTATATCCTAGACAAACATATGAACTCCGTTCAGAATCGTTATTCGTATACAATGATATCTATCATTGCATTCAAATTTAACAAATCCATTATAATAATGACCTATCCTATAAGCGAGGTGCACTCCACCCCTAACTGTACAGCAGAGCGAGGCCCATCCGGTTTTTAAAATTTGCAAATTGATAATTTGTATTATATAATATTACGGCACTATTTCGCACACAATTTCACTATAGCACTTATTGACCGTAACTGAGTAAGTTTTAACTTGCAATCTAGCAAAATTATTATCGGAGCTAAAATTAATTTCCCAATCGTTTCCAGTATTTTACAGTCATAAATGTACAAATGAAAGTATTATAGTTGTACATTTTAACCACCATATCGATCGTCAAACATGTAGGTATCTTAAAAGTTCGATTATTTTATCTTAAATAGATACCTATAGCAGCTGTGGACCGAGACGCACTCGGGCTGTTCATCATAAATTGTCGATAAGACGGCGGACGCACTCGGGCACTATAAAATAATTTGTCGATAAGACTGCGGACGCACTCGGGCTATAAAAAAGGTAAAAATTAAAAACGGGACGCACTCGGGATACCCTCATTATTATATTGTATTAACACAAAAACATGCCTGTTTTTATAATATTTTCAGAAAATATTATACCGTATACTTACTAAGAAATTGTTGTCACATATCCTTAAATAAACTAATAATATTTGTGTTAATCGATATCAATTGTCATAACAGTTAACAGAGTTTTAATTACTATACAATTGTTTTTATAAAATATATATTTCCTTATATTTGCAATTGACGTTGTTACCTAATAAAAAAGGTTTTAAGAGGATTGGAAGCGGCGATTTTCTGTCTTTGTCTAACACACCGCGTAACATAGGATTATAAACGTATTTTATTTCCAATGACCGATTGATATAATGAAGCGATAAGAATTATGAAAACAGAAATTAATTTGTCATCAAGTTTACTTTAGATCGACGAAACTATTCTGAATGAAAGAGGTTGGGTAGATAAATTTATATTTCTCAATATGATTCATGTTATAGTATAACATAGTATATACATAACAGAACCGAATTTCTTAATAGGGTACATTGAACTTTTGTTCTCTTTTAACTTTTGCAAAAAAAAAAGAAGAAATCTACATTTTGGGAAATTCTAAAGCTTTTTTATAATTTTTAATTTGTAGTTTTATACGATATAAAAAACTAATATAGAAAATCGAAACGAGTGGAGGTTTAGGACAAAGGTGACCGACTCCAAATAGTTGGGAGAAAGGTGATGGAGAGGAAGAAGAAAAATAATAGTTTTTTACAATTATTTAGAAAACTGTTGGAAAAATCGTAAAACTAACCGCTCAAAGTACTAATCGTATATTTCCTATTAGAAATCTATTATGATTGTAGAAATCAAAGCAATTCTGGTCGAAATCATGTAGACAGACACAAAAAATACACATTGTAGTTTCTTAATAAAACTATATTTTAAGTTTCTCCCTCCCCTTAGCTATATATATTTGTTGGTAAATTTAAATTATTTTAATAGTGTAAAAATATCTAAGTTTACTTAAATATAAATTCATGTTGTAAATCCTATTTAATTAAAAACTGAACAAAACCGTGTTCATCCCAAGGGCGTCCTCAAATGGAGGGAGGGGGGAGCGAATGTATCAAAAACTAATAATTATTTAAGTATAACCACAGATATTGTGTTGTATATCTGTAGGTATACCTAATTTAAATATTTTATAAATGGTTTATTTTTTTTAAAGTAATAACTTTTTGTGAGTTTTTTATCATTAAAATTAAATAAAGTACTTTATTACTCGCACGTCATTTTAAAAAAAATAGTAGGGATACGCTAGAATATCTGATAATTTAGTTAGGGTATTCAGTTCTCCCACGTCTCTTTGCAAATCAAAAACTTGGTACAATATAAAATATTAGTGTACTATTATTTATTTATAATAATGATAATAGTGTAGTGTATCAATGTTTCCTAGAAACGTATAGACCTATAGTTATATCACTTATACCACATAAAACAAACGATTTGTATTTTAACTAAATAATTATATTATAAGTTATTAAAACATAATTTTGTTTTTATTTCTTTTTCTATGAATAGAATGAATGACAAACAAAATAAGTTAAATCAAACGCGCGTTGAGATTCTTAAGAATTTTGATAAGACTGCTGGTATCGCCTCTTTAGAAGATGAAAAGCCGTTCGTAAGTTAATGTCATTCATTATTGTTGTTTAATAATGAGTTTTAACGATTTACGAATATGATTTATAAATATTAAATGCGGGGTCATGGGTCGGAAAGTAATTTATATTGAAGTCCGGCAGAATAAAATCATAAATAAATAGTCCTACTAAATAAATATATTTTATAATATAATTTACTTAGTATAAAAAATTACAAATAATTGCTCCGATCATTACTAGACAATACCAACCAAATATTGTGCCCTGGCTGAAATTTCGAAATGCCCCCTTATGTATTTCTAATTTAAAAATATTATGATTATTATATATTATTTTCAACAATTACTATAATTAGTATAAAGAACGTCGATTTTTTTGTAAATAAAATAACCAACATTGATCGTTGTTATTTTTAACATTAAATGCAAATTGTTCATACTTGCGCACTCTTAGGAATTGCGCCTGGAGCGTAGATATAATTTACCCATTTCCTTGCTACGGCCCTGATCATCACAGTCATAGTTACTAATAAGAAATGTTATTTAGTTAATACTTCAAAGGAGATTGTCTTACAAAAATCTCAACAGTATTTTTAACGATTGCCAAAAAACTGGCAAAAATTAAAAATATCATGCTTTTTTTTAGTTTTCTCGAAAATATCCATAAAATAATTTTAATAATGGTTCGATATAAAAGTTTTGAAATGTAATACAAAGTTCTTCATATGTATTTATTGTTGATAAGAAAAAAAACCATTTGGACTTAATTTAAAAAAAATAAAAATTGAAGAACATTTGAGTAATGAATTTTGACAAATCTTTATTTTATTAATTTCTATTAATCAGTATACTAAATAATTAAACATCATACATTAAATTTAAAATAGGAAATTGAATGGTCTTTTGGTTGGAGTTGTGAAATAGGATTGGTTAGTATCTCAAACACAGAAACGAATGATAAATTGCGGGCGTTTTGTGTCAGTGCCCAAGTTGGTATTATACTTGAGTACAATTATATGACGAATAAAATGATTAATATGAACATGTTAAATGGTCACGTAAGTTTCAATTATAATGTTTCAATTTAGTTTTTAGTTTTTATTGTATTACTTTTCAGCGTAATTGTATCAGTAGTTTCGATGTCAACTCAGACGGGCGTTGGTTGGTCACAGTCGATAATGGTGATAACTCAATGTTAATAGTTTGGAATTCTTTTGAAAGGTGGGCGATTAAATTTCCTTTTAAACAAAAAATATATTGTTTAAAATAATAATTAGTATTTACTATAAGTGTGTTGGCTTTCAAAAATAGCTCCAATTTGAATTGAATATCAACCACATCTTTGAGAAACATAAATTAATTAATTAATAAATAATATATAATTTATCATCCGTAAATTCAGTAATTTCATATTAGTAAAAATAAGTAATTATACTATATTTTTCTTTAATCTACCATAAGTTCATAGATTTTTTTAATTAACAATACTTAATAGTTTAGAACAGCTTAGTTCCTTATTTTCAAAGTCAGATACGTAGGGAGTATCGTATTTTCCTTGTGTACCCTCGACCTCGTCTGTGTTTATTTTGATAGTTTAAAACCCTTAAGGTAATGTAGTCATTTTTACGGTAAAATTTTTGCAAGACCATTTAGGAATTCTTATAACTCTATAAGTTTAGTGATTGAATTATTGTGTTGTATTAAGTGTACACCCAAAATAAGTCACTGATAATTGTTTTTAAATTTAATTATTTAAAACAATATAATATTAATTAAAGGTAGTTGATATTATAAATTATATTATTTTGATAATAATTTAAAACGTAGTAATATTTTTGTATTCAATCAAAACAGTGGTAGAACTACGACCATTAAGCCGATGAATAAAATTTTTTTGTAGGTTCTATTATATCTGTAATCTAACTAAAGAATAAAAAAAATAAAAAAAATGTTCATGGTAAATTAATAATTTATTAAATTATTGTAACAATTACAATAATTTTTTATTTACAATAATTTTTTTTTGTCTCCTATGATCTTGAGCAAGTTTTCACCAACAACGATGAATTACATTTTTTAGCACATTTAATTTCTAACGAAATTATCGCAATACCACTAAGTCACGTTTGATACATGGTGCTTTTTAAATAATTTTTAACTAATATAAGTTTTGAGAATGTCCTTTTGGCACTTTATACAGTAATCGGTAATGTAAGGAACAAGTAAAATGCCGTTAACAAGTCAGGTAAATCACATTAAGGATATAACACTATACTCGTATAATATATTATATTTTCACGTTTATTAATATGCGTCTAAATATAATTGAGTTGACATAAAATAATCCGTATTAACGTTTAGTAATCTATAATCAGTATCCTTAATATTATTTCAAAATTCCATGATTTAATTTACTTAAACTGATGTATTTTAAAATAATACACAATTTTACTAAGAACCCTCTTGAGATTTATGGAAAATCCCGCCTTCAATCATATGTAGTTCCGCCTCCGAATCAAAGAGTTAATCGATTACATGAAATAGAGTGAAGATATTTAGAGATGAGTCACCTATAGTATTGAAAATACCAATGATACTTGAAACTCTTTTTTAATTTTGATGGTCTTCTGCTTTTTAAAGAGGAACTTATCCCTATAGTTGATAATTACAAAATTCCCCTATAATTTTTTATAGTGATTAAAAATTTTTTAATTCATTACATTTTATAGGAATCCGATTTTAACTTTACTCTCGCCGTTTAAGATGGAAATTGCCATCGTCGTAAAATTCAGCATAGATTCAAAATATTTAATTACAGTTTCGATTGATACCGATGGAGAACAGACAATCGGTCTATGGGATTGGATGTTGGCCTTAGAAGAACCTACTTGTATGTATATAAAATATTTTAATAATATACACAACATGACTAAGTAAATTGTTTAAGATTCAAGAAAACTTGACAAAAGTTTTAAACCAGTCATTCATTTATCGTGTTGTGACAATAATCCGAATTTCTATTGCTTTACAACCAAGAAACATGTATTTTTCTTAACACTGGTACGTTTCACGGTATTTAAAAAGGACGTTAAAAAAAAAAAACGAATTTATCAATAAAGGTAGAAAATGTGAAGACATTAATGATTAATGTTCCCAAAAAAGATCCAGAACAAAAGAAGTATAATTACACGCAGTCAACATATCTAACCAACTTCCGTCAAGTTGTATCAGCATCTACTGGAGGTATTATGAAACCTTTTTGACTTATATTTAAAGGTTTTATTCGAATTCGTTTAATATTAGGTTCGGTCACTGTGTGGGATGATACCAATTATAATACAAGAAGATTAAAAAACACAGAAATAACAAATAACAAACAATTTTTACAAAATATTCAATTGGATGATTATTCCATCACTGCTATAATTTGTCAAAGGTATATTTATTTAACTATATAATTAATTGATTTGAAATTAATTTTAAATTTTTAGATACATAATAACGGGAAATACGAATGGTGATATATTTATTTATGATCAATCTTTGCTTGTTTTATTCCATTTGGACAAGTTGGTTGGTAGTTCTATCACTTCTATATCAATGATTAACAAAAATTGTATTAATAAAAACAGTGGTATTTAAATTAATTACACCTTAAATATTATATAAATTTCGATTTGATAAATTAATTATTTGTTTTAATTTCGGTGTTTTAATAAATTGAATGCTAGTATTTGGTTCAAGAGTGTTTAATAAATCGGAATACGCAACCAAATGCGTGCCAAATCCGCATAACAGCATCTACTCTGAACTTACAACACAAAATTGCGATGACAAATCCAGATTCGGTATAGATTTTACTACTCGACAAGAATTTAAATGCGATCCATTTTTAATAAGTATAATATTGCTACTTTCAATAAAAGACATAATTGTACTAATTAAAAATCTATGTATATTCAATTTGCTACAGGCACAAAAAATTGTAAAATTTTCCAAATTGATATTTTTAGAGAATGTTGTGTTCAAATTGTTGAACAGTTCAATGAAGCTTCTGTCACTGCATTGGAAGTGCATCCCAAAAAGTAAAACATCAAATAATATACATTTCTAATGTCACAACACATAGTCACGTGTCTACAACAATTCGTTGATTTTTACAAGCATAAATGCATGGAACATTTTTTATATCAGGTCATTCGTAGTACTAGGTGATTCAATTGGCGGGCTCGGTATGTATCATTATATGACAAGGAAGTTAGTTAAAACTGTTACGAACTACACCAACAGCAAAGGAGTTCAAAATAATAATAATCAAGTTACTTGTATCAAGTATTCTTATAATGGCACGTATATTATTGAAACTTATACTTATTATGTAACTAATAACTAATTATAATCAATTAAATTTTATCTAATATTATAGGATTAGTACTCTGTTATGGATGCATGGACGGGTCGTTTTGGTTTGTAGATCCTGGTCTTTTAACACCAGTGTACGACAAGCCGTTTAGATGGAACGGATCTCCAGTTCGACTGATAAGATTTAGTAGATCTTCGAGATATGTTGTTTACACTGTAAGTTTCGTCGTTGTGACTAATTCATTGAATGAACTATAGAACATTTCAACATAAATATTCCTAAAATAAATGTATGTGACAAATAATACATATATGCATACTCTATAGAGTTATACAATTTCACGGTAGCTAAATATATAATATAGCTGAAAATTTTTTACCGAGTAACTTATGATGAATTTTATAATAACTTTCAACGAGTATTTGGTTCAGTACCTTCCATATTATTTATTATGCCATTCCCTTCTCATCTTCAAAAATTAAGCCGATACTTTTATTTAATAATTAGTTTACAAGTTAGCATATTCAATATATGAATATATATAATAATATTATGTCTTATTAACGTTTGTAACGCAGAGATAAATGTATAATAAAAAAAATAGTATTTGAGGGATCTATCTTGAATAAAATCCCTTCAACGGAATTCCTTTTTTCACGCCAACGTGTAATTTTTTCACTGTTCTATTTTAATATCTACAGGATAATACACTCGGCGTATACTTATACAGCATATTATCCTGGGACAAATTTGATGTCAGATATCACGGGTGTTACGAAGTTCACAAGGGAACCATACGAGATATCTCTATAGCAGAGAACAAAACTGGGTTAACGATTTACAGCATTGGTGCGGATCACAGGATCGCCATAATCGAATTCGATAACACGTAATCCTATATATACATGCAGGGGCGTATTTAGTTAGGGGTTGTGGGTTCTGTTGTCCAAAGCGGCAAATTTTTAAATATTTAGAGGGACGATAAATTTTTAAAAATTTAGAGAGATGACAATTATTTATTTCATAAGCATATTAACCAGCAGTGGTTCTCAACTTTTTATTAATGCGACCCTAAAATTTAAAATTAAACTATTCGTGACCACAAAAAATAAAAATAAATATATTAATATTTAATTACCTAGTAATTTATATCATAATTCTAATCAATATCATTCATTATCCAATTTTTTCCTTGCTTTTCAACATTCAACTCATTTAACGGTTCAAAAATAGCACATAAAAAAGTCACCTTGGCTATTCACATATCATCATTACATTTTTCAGCTAATGAATAGTTTTTTTTTTTTTTGTTAGAAATAATAAATATTATATAAATAATAAATAATAATAATAATAAATTATTAATGATCTACAATGATACAAGACCGCTGTTCAGCCTAGTGGTATGAATTGAAACTAAAATTATTACTTAATTAGACTTAAAAAAAATTATCAATGACTTAGATACTTCTTAATCATGAAAAAAATTTTAAATTGTTTAATTTATTAGTTTTTTCTTTATCTTAATTTAAGTTTCATATATTTTAATATAATATAAGAATTATATATTTAATAAAATATATGTTACCGGAAATATTAACATTTAGGACAATTCCTTACAATATCAGACAATGATGCCATATTTTTCTATACATATTTTACCTTTTTTTTTTTAAAATATTTTGATTTAATTAGACTTAAAATAATTATTTTATTATACATAAATGTTAATTACTAATAATATAATGAAATAAAGTAGTTTTTTTTATACTTTTTTTTTATCAAATTTTATTGAATTCCAATTTTAACAAATGCACTGAATATATAAATAACAAATATGTACTGTACTAAGAAGAACACACTACTAAACGTACTGCATGTATAGGTTAGGGACACTTTAAATAAAATACGTAAAGATTGCAATAAATATATAAGATATGCGATAGACATTGTTCACTCAACCATTTTATCGACGGGTGACGATTATGGGTTTTAGTATATCGCCGCTGCGAGTTAGTTTCCGTTTTAGTAATTATATTGTAAAGCCGGTCCCACATGACCTGCAACATCTTAATCGGCAATGCTTTCGTGTAAGAAAGCGATGCGTGATAACATTGTCTAATAAACTGCAGAAATGATGACAATTCCTAAGTAATGATATAATTTCCTTCCGCTATTAGGAATTTCCATCATTTCCTATAAATTGTTATCCTTTCCTAAAATGTCAACATTTCCGGTAACATAGACTTAGTATACTATCATTTATATTGTACAGACATTTTTAAAATAAGTCATTATAATATTGAAAGTTTTTTTGGGGGAGAGGGGGGGGAAGCACAAAATATGTGTTGCCATTATTATGAAATTCATAAATACGCCATTACACACAAGTACAAATGAACATGTATATATTACAAGTATATATTACTGTTCAAATTGTTTTTAAATGTTTCAAAGTACATATGAACATTAAAACATTTAAAAACAATTTGAACAGTAATATATAAATATTCTTTGTTGTACTTATACATCTTCTGATTGGGACCGTACGTTTGGACTGTTAAGGCAAGACGTCGGTCAATTCGGACTCGTGAAAACAATGAGAACTGAACCGTGGCACGAACCTCTATGTATGTCAACAACGATCAACAAGTCTGGAGTTCCAAATCTTATCATCAGTGGAAGTGATGTAAAGTCCCTCTTCGTTTATCCGTTTATTGAGTTGTTACTGCTTTGTAATTGCTATGATACTGTTTTCTTTTATTAGCTACATTTAACCATATGGAATGACAATCGATGTGTTCGGACCACTCGAGGAGTCAATCTCGAAAGTCCGATTAAAATGATGAAAGTAAATATTTCAAACGAGATAAATGTTGGTACCTAAGCAACATCGAATAGGGGAGGTCCATCAAATGCTAATAAATACTGACCTACAAAAAATGCATGAATATTTTAGAGATATTTTTTATATTATATTAATAGAATAGTAATAGAAAAAAGCAAAATATAATAAATATACTTGTACATTTTAAAGCATATATGCTTATATATGCCTATCGAGGTATTATATAGGCCGTCAAGATTCTATTCGGATTTAGACATAGTTGTGCGATTTACATAATACTGTATTAGATATGACGCTTAGATAATAATCCCGGGATGGAGAGAAGCCATAAATAACTTAAAAATCTGAACAATTTTATACAAAAGTTCACGCTTCATTTGTTTTAATCATAGCCTTTTATTATATTTTAATGGAACCACGTGGATGATTTATCATTATATGCTATAAAAATAAGGGAATGTACAATTATATGTCTTTGTCCCTTTTCCTTTTCCAGATCCTTTCTAAAATGGAAGAAGAAGAAAAACATAATATTATTTTATTTTGTAATGACACAGATATAGGCATTTTTTTACAGCCTGTTGATGGAAACCCATTCAGAAACGCTGCAGTAATCGGTTCCGGAACAAAAGTCAGTTAATTCTATCATATTCGTTGTCTACTTAAAATTGTAAATTAAAATTGTTTTCTAGTTGATCGATTGCGGCATTTCGCAGGATAATAAATTCGTTTTCAGTATCAGCGAGAATAGCCCTTCGATGTTGATGTGGTCTTTTAACAAAACGTAAACATTCTATACATATTTCAGAAAACTAACTTTGTTTATACAACAGTAGCTATATAATAAGCAGTATAGGTGGAAGTAGCGTTCATTATAAAGGGAGGGATAGGTATTTAGTTGCAAAATGACCTATACCTCGATCCAAGCTTACCACAAAAAGATATTTCTACTCATACTATTCTACATTAAATGCCGTATTTATTGATAGCATGCAATATGTAAACGATGTAAACGTAAAAAATAACGTGTTATTTAATATTGTGGTGCCAGTAATTGCTCATGAAAAAATGTTTAAATCAAATATGAGTAATAAAAATCTACTGCTTACTCTTATTTGTATATGAATATAACTATATTTTATAATTTAGACTAATGTACAATATTGCTTTTTGAGAGGTATGAACTTTGAAAATATTATTTTGTAAGGACTAAGCTCCCGTCAACCTTAGCCTTCATTTGTTATACGTCTATGCTAAGCAGTTCGAAATGTAGGGAGTATATTTTATATTCAATTTTTTACTATGTAGGCAGTAAAATGTGCAAGTCTTTATGACTATTTGTCATCGGAAACCGGAATGGAATACATGTGATACAGAACAATTAAACAGCTTTTAATGGAGATAAAAATGCTTACGATACTTCGTTCTTAGTCCCTACTGTCTTCAGCATAAAATTAAATGTGGTGGGATGCTTTACCTCTTGCCACCCTCAATGACCAGTACGGCAGACAATCACATATACTCGTATTTTATGATGTTTTAATATGATCACTGAAGTATTGAAATGAGTAGAGATGTTAAAATACCGTATTTTATTTTGTTGTTGTATAATACCGTATAATACCGTATAATACCGGTATTATATCTGTATTATACCGTATAGAACCTTCCAGTCCCTCAAATTATTGGAAATTTAACAGAGGTTGTAAACCTATTATTAATTATGAAATACGAATCATTTAAAAAAGGAATAATTTAAAAAATGACTAGAAGGTCAGAAAACATATAATACAAGATTTAATTTAATAATTTTAATGGATATTTTTAGAATGCGTACTTTCCTTACTCATTGGGAACACATGATATAATAATTAATAAATGATAATAATAAATAATAATTTTATATCTAAATATTTTTAATCGTGGTAATAACTAAAAATATCGCCTTAATTCTTTTTTTTATACCGTCTGTATAAAATAATTTTATACCATGTGTATAATACCTTGTATAATACAGTTTTATACCACTGTATAATACAAACTCACATCTCTAGAAATGAGTAATAATTATCCGTCGAGTGTATTACTATTGTAATTATATTTATTTATAATATTAGCATTATCTAGGTTTAATAACAATTATTGGGTATAATATAATACATATTATGTATAAAGTATGCTTTCAGTCGAGACACTTTGCGGCCGGCCACTTGTGCTTGAAAAAAAATCACGCGACTAAGATAACATTATTATAAATATACGCGCTAATACGAGACACGGATGTGTGTCGCGCCACCAAATTTCGTATCCCGTCCCTTCTAGTCACCGGACACTGTGTCTGTGTCTAAGCCACTGATAACGTATGAACTTCAATGTGCGTTAAGACGAAACACGTATATCCGAGCATAACGGTTCTAATTGTTTAAATGTTTAATCACATTATTTATTATAAAATAACCGTAATTTGAAATAATTACGTATTAGTGGACATGATATGGTTAAAAAATGTGGACTCGTATTTAACGAAATCGGAAAATATTTATAAAGAAAAATATGAAAATAATATAACTAATATCATATGAAAATCACCATTTTCTCATCTAGCCCCAGCAATATGATGCTCCCAATGGAGCCTTCCATGTTTTATAGTTTTCTCAAGTTTTCTTTTAATCAAACAATAAAGTAATATAGCTTCTTCACTTCCACGGTTGAGTGAAAAATAAATAACCTAATACTTGTATTTTATTGTTGAATCAGATACACGTGTACGACAAGTTTCTGGTACAAAAGGCTCAATTTTTATGGCCGGTCACAGTGTCTTGTATGAAAGCGTTCATAAGTATGTCTGCTGTCGTTTTGTACGATAAAGTGCTATGAGTGTAACATAGCTGATTATAACGTACAAGTTAATAACTACTATTAAGTGAATTAAAAAAAAAAAACAAACATTAAATTATTTATCATACTTATATCCGACTTTTTTAACAATATACCCATTCAATAATTTTCTATATTAATATTATTGTTCGATAAATCTGTGACCCATGATTATTTTTGCTTGATAGTGATTAGTGGGGAATTAAATTTAATTATTTATATATATTCTTAGATTATTATATCTTCCAGTCATTAAATTGTACAATTTAATATTTTATTATTTGGTAATACGAATTAAAAGAATTTTCTAATTTTAAATGTCCGTTTAGTCAGAATTTATGAAATAAAATTAATATATTATTATTATATACATTAGGAAAATAAGTGATTTTTGAGTCTAGCTCGACCAATAGTCATTTATATTGACGTTTACGAAATGGAAAAAAAATAAGTCTGAGGACATCAATATAGTTTAAATACACTATGCGTTAATTTATTATCATTTGACTCATGGAAAAGTTATAAGACTATTAATTATATTTATTATTTATATATGCATGTCATAATTATTCAAAATGATATTCAATAATATATTTTTATCAAAGAAATCTCATTTGAAAAACATAAATATTATTTATTTCATCTGCAGCGTTTAATTTTTCAGTTTGAAGTTCAAACTTTGAACATGAATTTGAAACCCTGATTAGAAATATTAACATAAACTATGTAAGAATTTATTTGTTTTCTTTTTTCCTAAGCTACATGTCGAAATTGGAAAACGATTTTAGAACAGACTTAAAGACATACAGCTATCTACTCGACGGCGGTGAAAATGGGAATGAACTAAAATTGTTAAAAGAATATTTTTATTGTGTTCAAATAGCTAGTAGCGTAAATCCGGCAACCGTAGTCTTCAGTGATTTTTTGGATGTCTGTAAAGTATCTTATCCTATGAGGGCTATGGGATGTTTCCCTTCTGAATTGGAAGTAAATAAAATAATGGATGGTTGAAAAATAAATATTAATTTTTTTTCAAATATTAATCACACGTATAATTGCAGATATCTAACATGATATACGAAATGCACGAGAGAGATATTGTTAAAATAGGTCATCCTACAACGCTGTTAACATTTGAAGAATTCGTTGTTTTGTATTTGAATCATAAACCACAACTGGAATTGAAAATCGGTGACATTCGAAAGGCGTTCGATAGAATGGTTCTCTACGATCATTCTATAAATCCAGATGGAGAAAAAGGTGTACTAACGAGAGAAATATTTATACACATAATGAAAAACATGGGTTAGATATTATTGTTAATGTCTACCGATATAACTCGCGTATCATAAATTATATAGTTATCCATAACTAGGTGAAAAAATGAGTTTTCGGGAGTTGGAAATTATTGTTCGTACACTGTTAAAAACGACAAAAGATTTATCGTCTGCAGGATCCAGTGAAAATATTAACTTAATTCATGCCGCTTTACCGCCCGTAAGTAAAATTGTCTATTAATCTATAACATTTACAATTATTAAAATAACATAGTTCTACTACCTACCTAATCCTAAATCAATCAAGTAATAATGTTGAACGGTATACTTTTAACTGTCCATAAATTATACTATTATCATACATGAATATAAAACATATGTTGCACAGCAGTTGTTTAAAACAAAATACTCATATTACAGGTATGGCTGTAGTTTGTGAAAGTACACGTACATGTTAATTTTTCATTCAGTAATTCATAATAATAAAAGTATTTTTCGGTGTAATTATAATGTAAAAATTATGTGTTGTTCACGCACGTAGGGTACATACACCACCGCGAATAATAGAAAATACTATGAGTTCGTTGACAATCTATATGATTAATATTATTTGTATAATATTAACATTATTAGCTGTTAGATTATTAATTGTATTAATATAAATAAACATTTAAATTTTTAAGTGTATTGGTATTAATATTAACTACATCATTTTGTATTTAAATTGCAGACACTAACGTTCGATTTCATCATATCAGAATTATTTGGTTTTCCTAATCCTGACGAACAAAAATAGCGAAAATATTATGTTCATATTATTATTATACGATTATAATACAATACTGTGTTGATTTTTTTCTTACAAAACAATATATTTTATTGTAATTATTCATACAATAAATTAAGTAATTAATTAAGTACAAATAAAATCGAAAATTCAATAAAATAGCTATCAATTACCGCATAAGGTATATACGTGTTATCTATGTAATATGCATAAATTAAATTTGTATTTAATCCAATAAATGTAAATTGTATTGAATTAGAGCGATACGAGAAAATTTAATTAATTTGAATCAATAACTTATTAATATTATCTAGATAGTATAAAAATTTATAATATAATAGTTTTCCTATAAAAACTATAATATTTTAACTACAAATGTATGACTTTAATATTATACTAGAACTATTATAATATTCATGGTTGAGCGAGTTGATAAATGGTTTTAACTCGTTGCGTTATGTAAAAAAAAAAAGTTAAATTAAAACTAAAAGTGATATTAATTTTCAGTTAACCAAAAGTTAATAAGACAAAAATGTGCCTAACTCGACTTGGCCAAGAAATGCTTATTTACATTTAAGTTTATGATAAAGTCACGTATACATTTAAATTAATTTCCCTTCAGAAATACATAAATGAATTTACAAATTTTTAACTGATAGTATCTAGAATCGTACTATCTACTAGATTTATTAAACTGAAATAATAAATTGTACGATTGTAAGAAAAAATAAATTATTTATCTACTTAGCAATAGAACTAAAAATTAAATATTTAAAAAAAGTAGTTTTAGATAGTAATATCGTTAAAATTGGCTTTTTTATTCATTAATGCTCAGCCTTGAAATAACATGTATGCTATACATTGAACAGTATAGTGAATATAGTTATACAAACCTTCATAATAAATCTTTAATTTCATAGAAATATTAATGGGTAAATAATTAAGATATATGCCAATATACTGTGAAAGTAGTTTATCATGTTAGTTAGATGTATCAAGAAACATGAACATTGTTCAACATTTTGTTGGGCTATTCTAAAAATTAAAGGTTACAGGATAAATTATATATTTTAGTTACAGGCGAATACGCGGAGGATTAGTTTGTAGAAAAAATACATCTCTGTGAATAATATTTAGTTTCTACGATGAGAGCAAACATTTATAAAAAAAAAAAAAAGATAATATTATATTTGGATGCCCGTTCGTTGGAGAACAAAACCGTAAATAATACGACCTTGTCATATCGTTTTGTGTACTTGCAATTACGTTTCTAGAAGCACGTTTTCTCTTCGAAATTCACTCGTCACGCAGCATTTACAATCATTACGAATATTTATAATGTTACAGGTACATTAATCCAGTAGCCCGAGTAGTGGTACCCGTCGGTTGTTTTTTATTTTGTATCCGAACACTACGGTCGACAATAATGGGAAAACGCAACGAGAAAAAAACAAAACAAAATAGTACTCATGTTGGCCCGAACGTGAACCGAATACAATCGAAAATAATAGTAGGTATATTTATATTTTACGTATGCAATCAAACGTGTACTGTAAGCATTGCACTGTATTGAATTAAGCGGACATAACACGATCAATAATATTGCATAATAATTTATATTGCGCAATATTATCGACAGCGTAGAATATATATTTGAGGATTGTACAATGTATCGAAGACATCGTACAGGGTTGAAAATTATACTGCACGATACAACAATATCGTTGCACATTTGGGATACGATGTTGTGCAAAATCATAAGGTTATGTTTATTAACATAGGTAAATTCACAACATTTCAATACATTCTTAAAAGATGAAGCATCCATTCGCAGAGAATTCCTTTAGTCATCTGGTCAAGTCATTCGTAGAAAGTTCAGTAATTTTCCATTACAACATTGTGCTCTTCGTTTATACCACTCTTTCGTACAACTAATTTTCTAATTTTTTTGGGCTTCTTTTGATTAGGTCCAAATGCTACTGCGATTCAAATTAATTCAGTATCATTCAGATTTATTTTTAGAACAACGAGAATTGATATAAAATGTCACTACACTTGCGTCACACATAAATCGCACACTAGATGATATAGTTAGTACACGAATATTTTTTAACTGCATACTGAGAGGTTTAGGGGAAATGAACATCGTACAAAGTATTGACTCGGTTTAATTGACTGAATACGTATTGATTGCGAAGGGTCCGCTTAACACACCGTTTTGTCGAAATGTAACACGGAAAGCCGCTTTTTGATAATGAAAATCGAGTAAACGTGTACGTACGTATCTTAGCGAAACATCTTCCGCATTTATCGATTTAATAGTAGCGTAGTCTAGAGGGAGGAAGGGAAAAATATTTTACCGGGCACTAATGGAGTGGGGGATTGGATACCGTACTTGCATTAAACGTACTAAATACAGTTTAAAGTAATTCGTAACGTAATTAAAAACTCTACTGGAGTTAGTATTTTCGCACTCGCACACGTACCTGGAACATTGTAATTGTTTTCTATTCATATCGCGATGTGATTATTCGAAAATGTGAAAAAATCAATTGGTCGAGTTTTTAAATCGCGGTCTCGTCGCTAAATCCGCAACAAAGCGTAAATTACTATAATGAGAAAGACGGACGATAGTTAAGTCATCATAAGACAAATAAGCTGTTCCCACTCTTTGCTAAAAAAAATTGCCCATTCTTTTCGATGCTAACACTGCAATAGACTTATTTTTAACAAATATAATTTTGCGATTTACATATAATTATCAAATTTTACTTTTAAGTGTTCAGGAGGTGCAATCCCCCCTCCCACGCCGGTACCGCATAAACGATATTTCCGATCAATTTTCGAGATACGACCTTAGTGCATCCATCAGGTTATCTTATCTTTTTCTATTGTTTTCCATTGTTACGTAATGTTTATGGGGGAGTGAATCACCGTGATTAAAAGAGATTGAAGTCGTCGAAATGTTTTCACGCTCCTATCACATGTTTGTCCAATAAAACGAGAACAACATATTTTATTTAAGTGCGCATAACGGTGAACGGACGCTCGTTCTGATGGTAGATCGTTAAAAATAGTTGCACCGTTGTCGATCGTAGTAGGTAATGGACGTATTACAAAAGTTATTCCAACCCAACAAACCGATTGTTATCAGTGACGATCGAATAACTAATAACTAATAATTAGTAACGACTTGTAATTCAATGAAATAATAACTGTGGTCGGTTATGACGCTATGAACATTATAACAATCAACAGTAACTGTTGTCGATTATCGTGTGACCACCGGTTTTGAGCGTAAACGTAATTTTAGATAAATCGTAAACAACAATGTGAATTCTTATTGACTTTTATTTTTTTAATTAAATCTGTGTGTAACGTATTTATTTTTACAACGAAATGATATTTTTATGCTCAACAAAGCGAGGCGGAGCTAGGAATTTTTATGCCCGGGGAAAATGTTAAAACAACGCATCGACCAAGAATCATATACCCTTCCATACAATTGTTTTCTAATAATCAGCATACGATCGTACATATCGAGTTTGAAACACATCTTCTTCATAACTAAGTCGTAAACATCGAACTAGTAGTCAATAATAAATCATGCACCGTAAAAATTAGACCATCCAACATTTTACGACCGGGGATGAATTCCTGCCTTCCCCGAGCTCCACCAATGCTAAATACATACACAATCAGTGGCGCAACAACCGGGGTGGATGGTGATGTCTAACATCGGATCCCCATGATCCGAAGGGGAGCCTCATCATAGCTGTAAACTTTGGGGGTATTTTTATCGCGAAAGAATTGAATAGCGCGTTTAACGTTAAGTAAGTAGTAAGTAATCTTTATTGAAAAAAATTTAATTTACCAATATTTCAAAAGTTACAGGGCCCCAGGATTGCCTTGTTGTCGGAGACCCAAGATCCTAGTTGCGCCATTGTGCACAATACATTCTCCCCATTATTGATAAAAAAAAAACAATAAACAATAACACTAAATTAAGGTATAACTCATATTTAATTACGCAGTCGCAATCACAATCTGACGGATTACAAGTTTAAATTTTAAATCGGGTCCGTAGTTCAACAACCAGACTAGGCCATTGTATTCTACCATTGATTATAAATATTACTATTTATAATCAACGATTCTACGCAGAATCAATCAGGATTATCAAATTAATGGTTTTGTGGTCGTTAAATTTTACTTTTCCCCATCGACTTAAGTGTGTTAAAACTCGGAACGGACTCAACGATTTAACTCCGAGTACTGTTTTTACAACAGACCACTAAGCGTGAAGAAAAAAACAAAAATGTTTACGTCCCTATAGAACGTGCCCCCTTCGCGCCTCTCCTTAAATGCACCCATAGATTAGTATACACCTCTGATAATGCGCGTATTCAACGATCGAAAAACACGATGTTTACAATCCACGCGTTTATAAGGAACGGGCGGGTGGGACGGTCTCGTTATCGGACGAAACAGCTGTGCGAACGCAATGGTGATATCGTTGCCGGCCGGGAGGCCGCAGTCCACGACCGGCGATAACGTATCTATGGAATCCACACGAGAGTTTGAACAATGCCATTTCCGTGTCGGTCACGCAGTTGCAGCGCGCAGCAGCAGTAGCACCCTACCGCAATACGATCACGGCTGGTAGGCGCGAGTTCAAGACGACTGTTGTGAAAACAGCAACAAACAAAACAACAAGCAAACGGAAGGACGAACGAGCGAGAACAAAATAAAAAAATAAATAATAAGCCAACGGGCGAACGACAACAACAGCAGTAGCAGACGTTACGATTTCGGTATTCCATCGGCCGGCGTTCGTACACGGTATTCGTTGTCGATCCCATAGATCTGTCCGAACGGTCTCGTTCCCGCGACATACGAGCAATGAGCGGCGGCGGCGGCGGCGGACGACGCGACCTCGACGATCTGGACGTTACCGCACAGGAGTTGGACAGCATCGGCGAGGCGCTGAAGGACGCGGAGTTCCGGAAGCTGCTGTGCGAGTACGTGGACGAGATCAACGACCCGGAGAACAGGGCACAGCAGGAACGCGAGATCGAGCAGTACGAACGGGAACGCGGCACGCGAGTCACGTTCGTTCGGCCGCGGCCCGGTTACGTGTTGAAAACCAGTGCGGACGGTTCGCGCAAAGTGTTCGTCAACGTGTGCTCGTGCGACGTGCTGGAGCGGCCGGCCGTCCACCGGGCCGGCGGCGGCCATCACTGGTCGCTGCCGCACTGCCTGTCCCCGGTGCGCCAGGACTACGACCGCGCGCGCAAACCGTGCGACGTGTACGACGTGGTCTTCCATCCGGACGTGCTGGACATGGTCGGCCGCGGTCAGCGCCTCAAGGACATGGTCGAGGACACCGCGCTCAGCATGGTCGAGAAGAACAACAACGTCGTGCTGGACAAGGCTAACGTCAAGTACCCGAAGATCCCTTTCAAAGGTGTTGTCAGGTCGATGGTGATACGCACCAAAATCAAAGGCTTCCAGCAACCGGCCGAAACACCCCAGGGCGCTACCGAACTGCCCGGCTGCCCGTACAAGCCGCCCGACGATCGGCCCATTCAACACCACGACCTGGGCGAGTTGAAGCAGAAATCACTGTTCACCGTTCCCAAATTCATCATTAAATACCGTTCGGATATAGATATTCAAGAACACGGCTATAATATGCATTGCAAAATGAACGCTGTCATACCCAAAGAGTTGATTGTTGAAATTCAACTACCACTCTTGGACTCTTCGGTCAACATAGAGCTAGATGTGCTTCCAAAGTCTTTGAAGTTAGTCTGTCACAAGCCGTCAAAGTATAAACTGGATATAAATTTGCCCTACACTGTATCAGAAGAAAAAGGTAATGCTAAGTTTGATAAAAGCACCAAAACTATGATAGTTTGTCTTCCGGTTGTTAGGAAAGAACCACTGTTTGAATATCCAAATAATCTTGTAAGCGTGGTAGAAATGTCAAAAGAGGAATGCTATGAAAACGGTAACGATATCAACATTGTTAATGGTCATTTAGAGTCGGTTGCATGCAATGGCGAAAGCAATGTAAACAACCAAGACAGTACCAGTACAAATGGTCATAATAATGGCAATGAAATTGATTATAAAAACACTTCTGAGTGCAATAGCAGTAGTAACAATAATTATATAACTGCAAATGATGTTCATTATTTACTGCCTGAGCATGAATTTACTCTTGAAAATAAATGTGTACTTACGCTTAATGTAAAAAATGTTGATCCAACGTCAATTAATGTGATAGTTATTAACGACAAACATTTGATCTCTGGCAAATTCCATTCCATTGGTTCAGGATTTTTTCCAATATGGTTTGCTTTTTGCTTACAAATTCCATCCAAATCGAGCTTATTTAAGTCTGATGTTAAAGTTTTACCCTCTGATAAAAATATTGTCCTTGAATTCGCAGCAAGTTTTAAACCCGAAGGTAAAGAATATTGGTATGGTCTTGATCAAGATAACTTGACAATTCAGTACATCCGTGTAGAAAAATGTAAAGAAAACTCCAATGCTCTGGCTAACGGTGTTTCTGTTGCTCTTAATGATAGTGATGATGAAGATGATGATGATGTATTTGATAATAATAAAGAAGACATTAACACTAAATGTCAAAGACAACAAAATGACAAAAAAAATGATGTTAGTCAGTTAAAAGATAAAAACAGTAAAGCAACGACTAAAGGGAAAAAGAAGAAAGGAAAGAAAATTCAGAAATCCAATGCAATACCAATAGTTGCCAGTAGTTTACCAGAGCCTAAAAAAAAAATGGATTTCATACCCGGCTCATTGCCAGTAGAATTTAATAGTGTCAGACCCACAATTGTAAGTGTTAATTTGATTAGTAAATATTATTATTTTAAATTGTATTTTATTGAATTTGTTTCTTTTTTTTCATCAGCGTGGAATCTTGAAAAAAAGAGCTTTATCCGATTGTAGTAACATGGATGATATTTTATTATCCCCGCCTCAGACATACAGTTCATCATTAGACAACGTAGACACTGATAGTTCAAATATACTAGGATCAAGTTTTGATTGTAATCATAAAAAGACTGTTCGTTTTAATGATCGAGTCATTGAAAAGAAGATCAAGTATGGAGTACAATTAAAATGTATTATTTTATTTAGAAATTAATCAGTTTTAAATTATAATTTTAGTTTTAACATCAGCATAGCAGCACAAGCAAAAAAACATAGGCAACGTCAACAGCGTAAGCGTAATATAAGAGAGCACAGTACTCCTAGTGAAAGCGAAGCGTCTGAAGCTGAAGACAGATCCTATGGACCATTGAATATGGTTTCAGAAAGTGAAGAGACCAGTGTATCTGAGAGTAGTGCAGGTGAAATGTCCGATGACAATAGCAATGGCCCTACATCATTATCGTCAAAAATGACAGTTGTGTCAGATTCTAAGAAAGATCATAAACGACGTAAGAGCAAATCGGCTAGAAAAAATGCTTCACTTGCCAAACAGGCATCAACCAACAATTTAATTTTTCCTATTGAATATTAAATTTTAAACCATCAGACTATTTTATTACCTGATACAATCATACTTGAAATTTTTATTTATTAAATTATAAAAATGTTAAAAATATATTTTGGGTGCATAGGTATTTTTTTTGGTTTGAAATATTTATCTCATTCAGTTTTTATATGTAAATTATTATTGTTTTATTTGTGTTTTTTTACTCACATTGTTAGATAAACTATATTTTGTAACCTGTTGTAGCCTTTTCATACTGAAGTATATGTATTATTGAATATTTGATTTATTTTTTCTTTGTTTTCTTGTTATAAACCTCAAAAAAAAAAAAAAAAAAAGTTAACTCCTTGAATACACTAGATAATTAAAAGTTTAATAATTTACTATCAAAGGTTAAGTATTAATATAAAGCATATACAACAATAATTTACAAATTATATATATTTAATATTTTTAAACAACTGTATGAGAATTGGTTTTTTTTTTAAAAAAAAAAAAAACATTAATTATATAACCCTGACTGAATCATAACAAATTTGACCTATTTAGCATAGGATTTGAAGTTAAAGGAAAGGAATCATGCATAGACTAGTACAAATACTAAAAGTATGTATAAATGTAACGTATATAAACATTTATTAATATGTTTTATTACCATTTAATTAATTCCTCTTTTTCTTTACATTTAGTAAGTACCAGATATTCTATGAAATTATGTAAGAAATTGATAATATGTTGTCATTTTTTAGATTTATTTGTAAGAAACTAGCTTACTATTTTTTTTTGCTTGTTTACATTTTGAATAATACTAGAAATATATGACACTGTTCTTTACATAAAAGCTACATTTCTTTTATGTACATTTTCTAAAATCTCATCCTACAACCTAAGAACAACAATACTCATCTACTATTATTTGGATTTTGAAAATAAACATATGAAGCATTAACAAATATTGTATTGAATGTTTATAAATGAAAAAACTCAAAATAATTCATTTTATTGAATTAGTAACAAGGAATTTTTTAAATTTTTTTTATTAAAATAAATAAAAATTGAGGTTTAGAATATTTTTTGAGACACTTCAAGACATTTATTTTTGTTCAGACATATAGTGGTTTGCAATTCAAAAGTTTGATTTTAAAAATAATAATTTAAAAACAATACATTTCTTTCTTCTTCCAGAATCTAAAATGTACTTATTAGGCTCAAAAAATTAATTAGTAAAAAATAAAATACTAACACATAGTCTAAAAATCCATTGTTTATTATAAAATTAAAATATATTATACGTAATAAATATAATTTTTTCATTGACATGAAGCAATTAAAATCACAGGTAAAAATTTGACATTTATATAAAAATAGTTTTTTTAAAACATGTTGTATATATAATTTTAAGTTCAAAACCTAAAACATTATTTTATTAAATAACTTACTTAAAAAACAACAAATAAAATAAAATTATTGAACAAATTATGAGACTAATAACATATAAAACTAGATGTATACCGGTTTAATATTATACTTGCAGAAACTAGTAAAAGACTAGACAAAATGTACTATAAATAGTTGGTTATAATTTAATGACTATTTAAGCAGTATATAACAAAATAAAAATAAAATTATTTATAACAACAAAGGTTAAAAGTTATTAAATTTACGTACTAATATAATAAAAACTTAAGTTATTCTACACTTGAAAATATTTCTGTTGAAATTAATAGGTACGACTATGTTTTATCTTTGGCAGAATTCATAAATTAGGTAACACAGTAATAATTATTAGCAATAAATATTGTTCACTTAAAACTAAAATAATTTGTTTGAATTTTATCACATGTATGATGAAATATTAAAAAGAAAAAAGTAATATAATATGTATAGAGTTAATATAATATGTCAGTGGATTCTTAATTTCTCTTTTAAAACTAGATAAGTGATCACTTTCAATAGTAAATAAATAATACAGACTGCTAAAAAATTGAACCAATATTTGTTTACCGACATATCCAGGTCTTTTAATACATGTGACGGCATTGAATTGTAACAGTATATCTGGAACAATTTTCATTTAGAATTTTAGACTTAATAAAAGAAAACCATAGAAAAAACATACTTTAGAACAATACAATTTGGGACGATCCCAGCCATAGATACAATGTACTATTCCTTCCATGGCATGTTTCATGAAAGAAATGTCAAAAAGCCATCGAAAAATTTCAGGCGTATCAGATATTCTAATGAAAATACCTCCGAACATCATCCACGGCATGAGTAGAAAGCTTGTTAAAATAGTACTGAACTGTTAAGATTAAATAT
The DNA here is from genome assembly GCA_034509805.1 of Sipha maydis. Lineage (NCBI taxonomy): Eukaryota > Metazoa > Arthropoda > Insecta > Hemiptera > Aphididae > Sipha > Sipha maydis. The sequence continues at coordinate 44,746 of JASXSY010000734.1, read as the reverse complement.
GTTACAACACTTCAAATTTGAACATTAACAGCTAAAATTATATAAATTATTGTATAGTATTTACTCTTAAATCATTGAACAGTGTACCCATTAACATTCCAATAGTCTGAGACAATAATCCAACCATTAACATCATCAGCATGTACAATCCAAATCTTGACCATTCAAGTGGTTGTCCAGTGAAATAGTACAGAATAACACAGTATAAAAATGTACATACAACCTACAACATGATGTATGCAAAATAATAAAAATAAAATATATGAAATTCATGGTACAATTGACATTGACCAATAAATATCTTTATATTCAGCAAGAATGTTAACAATGTTCAAATTTCTGGTATACATAAAAAGGTACATCAACCACGGAACACAATGTTTTATGGAAACTTATTAGAACATTAATTTTAAATGTTTAGTAGTGTTAAGAATTATTTTATGAATATAATCAAATACCTGGATTGGAAAATCTACAATTGTATAACTCATATAATATGATGCTAATGAATACCATTGATTAAAGTGCTCTTTGGAAAGTATTGGTATTTCCAAGGGAACTACAATATAAATGTACAAAAATCAACAGTTGAAAACATTTTATATAAAATATACATTTATGAGTTTGGTAAAAAAAATACTATTAATGATAATAGTAAACTTACAGTTGATTATCATTGAAGAGCTAGCGGTATACATTATGAACAGTAAACTGAAAAACAATAACATAAGGTTATCGTGAATATACGAAGCATTGATGCCAACACCAAAGTATATCCATCCGTATACAGCGCTAACAATAATGTGCACCAACAATCTTGTAGCGATAAACTAAAAAAAAACAATTTATGAGTCAAATACCAAAAAATATGTACCATGATAAAAAAATTAATAATTTTATAAACAGTACTTTTTCTCTTAATGTTTTTACTGTGCACCTATGCAATAAAATAATAAATTGAGTTAATTTTTGATAACTATGTCCTGTAATCATCTTGTCTTTGAATTCATCTTTAGTGTCGCCTTTTTTGGAATGATTTTCTGTAAAGTAAATTTATATTACATTTTGGAAATTAATAAATAAATAAATTAACTGATTAAGTAGTATACTAAATCATAAATCATTAAAGAACTATATATTTTAAGTAAGTTTGCTCTCTTTTTACTTGAGTGGTCAATACAATACTAACAAATTGAATTACAATTACCAATCACATTTAAAAATATTTCATTTTTACCAACCTTTGACCAATCCTTCCATTTTAGTATTTTTCAACCATTCTATTGACTTTCCATTACTAATGTATTTCACTAATTTTTCGACATGATCACCATATTCTCCAAGACTTATTTCAATAACTGTAAAAATCAAAATGTTGTTAAGAATATTTATATCATATTATGTTTTATCATATAATTGTTATATTACTATAGTCAGCAGTGTTGTGGTACAAAGGACATCGTAGTCCCTGAACAGCCAGATAATCCAATAGATTTGATGTCATACCATGATAAATACAATGGCCAGATGGTGTAAGAACATAAAGATCATCAAATATATTTAATTGAGAAGAAGTAGCCTGGTGTATAGTACAAATAATGGTACGACCAGAATTGGCAAGATCTTTTAATGTATTCAATACTTGATTTGCTGAAGAACTATCCAATCCACTAAATTATATTACAAACAATTGCGTAATTTGAAAAATATACATATAAGATTAGGAAAATAGTAATTTCTTTCAATAAAGCAGAAAAATAAAATAATTAATATTTACTCACCTAGTAGGTTCATCAAAAAACATTATCCTTGGATTATGAATTAGTTCTAATGCGATTGATAATTTTTTACATTCACCACCAGATAAATGCTTTGTCACAGTATTTTGAACTTTAACTAAGTTTAAAATTTCCAAAATATAATCTATCTAAAAATAAATTTAATATAAGATTAATGTTAGAAATATTATAATGAAAACTATAAGGAATTCAAACTTTACTATTTTTAGTTGGTTTGCATTCAAAGAGAAAGTGAAACATTTTAACTTTGAGGCAAAAATCATAGATTCTCTGACTGTTAGTTGCAAATGGAGTTGGTCTTCTTGCATAATGTAACATGATTGTTTCTTAAAAAATTCCAAATCTTGAGGTTTATTATTTATCAGTATTGTTCCTGTACATCCGTTAGTCCTTATAATAAATAAATAAATAATGTATTAATAATATTGTTCATCAACAGTCTTATACATCAAATGATTATCTATAAACAGTGCTGGCGGGAGGTTTTGCGGAGCCCTAACATTTTTCTATTTTACATAATTTATGTAAAAAATGTTTTCCTTAACATGGATATTACATTTTATCATCAAAGCGCAGCAATAAATTATTGTTTATTAATCAATAATTAATGTAACTTATAAACATAATATTGAAGTTAAAAATTAAAATACCATATACATTTTAACAAGACAGGGACCATTGTTATTTATTTTAAAAACACAATTATAGGCCTACAAATTATTAAATTTCGTGAAATGGTTGGTCATTCCTAAAATGGTGGGGGTCTTGCTTTTCTGCCCGCACTGTCTATGCTATTATATTATTTTCTAAAGTTTGGTTTGTTCAACAAAACACAAGACATTACATAATTATTGATCTAAAACAAATGAGCCTTACATTTTCAACTACTGGAGAAATAGGTACAATCGACTCGGTTTTTTTTTTTATGAAAAATATAACAATACTTTCATATTGTTACCAACTAATAAAATACTTTAAGAAATATGTTGTACTATAACCTACATAATATTATCTCAGGTGTGGGATTATTTTTTAATCAATATAATTTATATGGAATTTATCAAAATTAGATTGCAAAAATTTACCTTAGAGAGTATCGCATCTAATTACAATAAAATAAATGAATATTATAAATGTGTAAGAATTCAAGTAGTATGCAAATCAAACAGTTAATTTATGAAGTATTTGACCTACTTGTAACCAGATAATGCGTTCAACAGAGACGATTTTCCTGAGCCAGAACATCCGATAATGGCGCATAATCGACTTCGGTTAAACGTGCCACTCACGCCTTGGAGAATGATTTTCTTTTCTGCAAAAAATCGTTTTAACCGTGAGAGACGCGTTTACGGCGTACCTATTCTTTTAACGTGTTTACCTATTTTGAACGCATCCGTCCAAGCGTTTACTTCGTACGTTAAACCGTCAAACCTCAGGTCCAGTCCTTCGGTCGACAAGACCCAATTGAACGCCATGTCGAGTTCGGTGGCGACCGCCGGGAGCGGTGAGCTATCGCTTTAGCTCGTCGGCCTGCGAACGCAAACGACGGTTCGACACGGTACGCGAAAAACAATAATGGAACGGATTAGCGATACCGTTCGATCGGCGATGGGGCGTTGATCAAGTCAAGACGTTGCGAGTTATTTTGCTTGTCGCGTGGGTGGCGCCGAAGGGGCATGCACAAGAAACGGAAAAGATTACGAAAGCTCTCGGCGCGGGCGATGGTGGGTACCGACATTCGAACGCCCGGAACACATTTGGTCATTCCGAACGGCTACTACGCGAATGATAGGCTTGCCGGTGGCAACGAGACCAGTCGTACGAGCGGTAAAAGCACTCCGAGGCGTTTCCCAGTGACCGTCCCCACGTCGGGTCCGGGACGTGCAACGGTCGACCACACACGGACTCGTCGACCGCGTTCCCGGTTCGTCACTGTCCGGTCGCCGGTGCCCCGGCGCGGACCAACGCGGCCAGATAAGAAATTCGAAATGTTCGCTGGCGCGCGCCGACGCGATCTGGCGGACGAACGGCGCGCCGACACTGTTTCGACGCGGGTCCGTGTTGCTTGCCGGACGTGCTAAACGTTGGACTGAGGCCCCGAAAGCCCCAGCGGGTCGGGTAGAAGTGTTACGGGCAATTATCGCTCGACGCCCCACGTAAGATTTCCGGAGGGCCCGGGCGGGTATAGCCACCTATCCGCCGCCGGTCGCGCGTACCCACTCGTGTGTGTGTCGTCGAGTTCAAACGAACCTAATGTGCAGTCAGGAGCGGATCTGAAGCTTAGTTAAAGGGGGGGCGAATTCCGAATAGCAATATCCATGAGTAATATACAAGTACAATGAGCAAGGTCAAACCTGGTAGGTGTAGGGGGTCACCACCCCCAGAAATCCGTATAACAAATTCGGATCAAATTGTTATAATCCGTATACTATAAATTGATCACAGTATACATTTTTCAACCTCCCCCCCCGCCAAAAATAAACATTTTCTGCTTTCGCACCTGCAATGAAGACTTGATGTAGTTTAAGTAATTTATGGAAAAAGAAGTACAACACTTAAAGATAATAATAATTAATAATTATTAATTTTTAAAAATGTATTATGTAAATGGTAAATCTATATATCAAATATATAATAAAAAGGCCCGAGGGCCCAAGGGGGGGGGCGATCGCCACGTCGCCCCCCCCCCCCCCCCCCCCCCATAGATCCACCACTGTGTGCAGTACTGGTGTTCAGAGCATCACAGTTAGGATTTAAAACGTGGGGGGGGGGAAATATAAGGACTCTAAAAACAGTAATACTTCTTCGTCGTTGGACATGAGTTCAAGTCGTAGGCGCGATTTGGACAGTTGCAAACTTTGCAAAGTGAATTGTACACGTTGAACGGAATCCAGGAGCTCCACTGTACGTCATGGGTCTGTGCGCACTCTACGCGATTAATGTACACCCTACAGGGGCTTGTATGTTCTACAAGGAGGGTTTATGCGCTTTACTAGTGTTTCTATCCTCTATAGCAAGGATGGTGAACATGTGTTACCTGTGACACATGCACATAATTTCAGCGACTCCACAATTTAAATATAATTCTAAATTTGTATTTCACTTTCTTACATTTTGAATAGTAATATTAATATATTATACTCTGTAATCCTTTATCTTGTAGTTGCGACCAGTAATGTTTTAAATGTTTTCGACAAGACCTTTTCCACATTTGTTGACAGACTAAGCTTCGTATTTTCGATTTGCATTCACCGCTCAAATTTACCTGACGAAGATTATTTTAATCATTTTAAATATATAAATAAATAAAGTTCTATCTAAGTATAAAATGTAATTTAAATTTAAATAAAAAAATCAAACAAAAACAATTTTGTTTTTAAATTTGCAATTAAAGTCATCGAGTGTAGAATGATACATTGGCACATGTATATGTTATACACACAACACGAATAAATTGCATAATTTCCCTAAATAACGATTTGATTATTATAGTAAAGTTGTAGTCAATACCATAGTATTAAACGATTTTATTTTCATTCAAATATTTATATAACATTTATCATGATAACCAAATCGTTGTAACTTGTTAAGGAGACGGTGCATTTTATTTGTTTGTACTTTTCACATCGACATCGGCGTAACGTTTCGAACAAAATTTTAGCATGATCGTCAGCTATCATTTAAAATACAAGCATGAAATACTTTATAAAAATTAAGATTTTAATTTATTGGTGAAGCAATATTAACACTAAAGATGTAATTAAATGTTTATTTTTATTCTATCGAAAAGTCGTTTTATTATTATAATATTAAAGTAATAATAATATACAATTATATTAAGGAAAAAAAAATTGTATATTTTTAATATTTTGACTCGTCATTGATATAAGTAATTAATAGGGCTCGGATTTATAGGAAAAAAAAAATAAAAAATAATGAGATAAACAATTAAGAAATATGCTAAAAAAATTGTTGCAAATGAATACAGTAAATTATTACAGTAAAAAAATGAGACATTCTAATTAAATACACATACATTTATTAAAAGTAATAAAAATAATATTATTCTTCTTGCATTGTGTTTAAAAAATTATTAAAAATATATTATGCATATTCAATTATTAAGTGACGACTACCAGCATAAAATAACAATTAAAACCTTAGACTTTTATGCAAAACATGTTGTTGAATATACACACTTATACATTCAAAAATTCAAAAATATCTTTTTCATAATGTAATAAAAAATACATTATAAATTCATTGTTTTAACTATAATCTACAGTTCCTTTATGTAATATTATACAAAATTAAAACCGGAAAATATTAATTTTGGAACAAGTAAAAAACAAGCAGTTACGAAGAAGTTAGGAGAAGTAAAATGTTATTTTAGATTTTCAAATTCGAAACTTGTGCAAGTGTCACAGAGCATAAATTTATACTTAGACAATTTCTATGAAAGTAACTCTTAACTTAACATGTTAAAAAAAATTGTTAACTTGCTCAGTGATGACATTTTAATAGGTACTCATCTTAGATGTTTTATTATTAAAGTAAAATTATTACATATCTTAAAGATATCAAATTTTTCTTATTATCATTCATTTTTATGAGGCTTCCTAAATTCATAATACTTTGGATACCCTTGGGCACTTGCTTCACCTCTCCCCGTTTGGGATGGCTTTGTATGCAACCTTGGTTATTATTGGTTGTGGAGGTAAACTTAAATATTCTTACAGACATAGATAAGGTTTTATAAAACCACTACAAAATTTTATTTTCTGTTCATCAAATAGCTATCACGAATGAAATTTAATTTTATCTATTTAAATTTGCATTTGATTATAAGCTGAGGCTCAAGTAATAACTAATAGGAATACATTTCTTTAAAAAATAAATTAAGATAAAAGAAGAGCAATAGTATATTTTAGTCATTTTAATTGAAAATTATAGATGAAGATTCAGACTGAGGGGAAATAGTCTTCCATTGAACATTACTTTCAACAAGGTCCCAAAAAAAATATTTTATATTTCACTATTTCAGTCGTTTTCATGTCAAAAAATATTTTTTATTGTAAACTTATAAGAATTAAAAATGTTATTTTTCCAATCACTTTGTATTTTAAAGGAACAACCTTACAAATTAGAAAATATTTTATAATAAAAAGATTTATGTTATTTATATTATTCAATTAATTATAACAACTAATAAAATATATCCTATATAGAAATATTATATGTTGTATGAAATATTAGCATTATAATCTATAATTAAGTTTTGCGTTGATAAGAAATAAAGTACCCTAACATATGAAAAAATAACAATTTTTTTTTAACTTAGTAAAAAGTTTAAAGAAATTTATATTAACTTTTAATTTTAAACTTTTTCTTATTAATACTTATTAACTTAACTGAGTTAAAAAAAAATCATTAACTTGCCCAGCCTTGGAAAACACCATATGTCGCTTACACAAAGATTAAAAATCTTTGTAAGGTCATGTATTATATTTTAATTATATATTTTTGATGGACGAATATCACTGTATTTGTACAAGTTTGTCTTCTACTCATAACAAAAAATAGTAATTATTACAAAAATATACAAGTTGTTTTAAAATATAACATTTTATTTATTTATTAAATAAATTAAACAATTAAAATTAAAAATAAATCACAATAAATATAATTAGGTTTTTATTTTACAAAACCGTGAGGCAATTTTTATAATTACCAGAGCAATAGCGATGGACATTAATTGCATGGTAGTTTTTAAAGTGAAAATTTCTTCCAATGAATTAATACTTGACAATGTCTGACCGCTCTGGCAGCAAATATAATTATATGGCATTAACCCTGTAAACAATTTTTTTTTTTAGAACACTTGTCATTAAATATATTTAGGAAATTAAATTAGCTTAATTAACAGTAGAAAAACCACAGTACATACCAAAAAATGTTGTATACGTAAAAGTTATAAGAGGAATTTTGACAATTGGAGCAATAAGGTTTAACAGCCAGTTTGGTGTGACAGGAATGACACGTAAGACCAGAAGTAAATACCAAAGTTGATCCTTATTTTTTTCTATCTATAAACATAGGTTGTAAATATTATAAATGTACATAACTCTATGCATTCAATTAGTTGAAATGTTTTTTGTCAACAAAACATTAATCATTTAAGATGTTATAGTGTACGATATAGAATTTTTATAAAAATTGTTTACAAATGGTAATGTACACAAAAAATAAATATAATTACATTATCATAGTATCAATTGTATTTTACTTACTAAATTTTCTAGATTAGTTTTAGATGAAGTTAACTGACTTGGTAAATAGTTCATTATTACTGTCTCAACAGCACATAGTTTAGACAGAAGGTAACATGCTGAGACACCAATGCTCGATAGTGTACATATTAATAGAAAACCAATACCGGAGCCGAACAATGATCCAGCCATTACATTCTGTAAAATATATTTGAACGATCATGAATATTACAATAAACAATATATATGAAACTGATTCTTACCAGTATAATAGATCCAGGAATGCAAAATGTTTGTTTAAAAATGTAAACGCTACTAAACAAGATAAGTATATAAAGGTAATTACTATTGAGGTACTGTTTTAAACAAGAATTTAGAGCAATGACTTCAGTTAAAGTTTTTGGTATCGTAAATGTAATACTGCACTATAATGAAAACATAAACAAATTTTAAATAAAACATTTTTAGAGAAAAGTATTACAAAGTTTTTACTTGATTTTCTATCACTGGAGCATTTTGAATAAGGTAATAAAGCCAAAACAGATAACCTGAAAATACTGGAACCAATAATAGCAACCGTACAAGTGTCATCTGTAAAAAACATGATTGTATTAAACTTACAATGGAAATGACAAATCCAAATATAACTTTGTAATAATCAATTTATACACATTAAAGAGTGTTTAGTGTAGTTTTAATTGTCTATTAAGTTATAAAAGAACAATGTTTCACAAAATGAGATTAAAACTTTATAATTGTACGATTGTATCGCCAAATGTAAAATATAATTTACAACAAGTGTACTATACATTTTGAAAAGAAATATACACAGTACTTAAGTTACAGATTATTTTTAGTTACACACAAAAAACCTAAAAAAAAAATCCGTCTTGCAGTCTAAAGATAAGTTAACATTGTAACACTGGTGGAATAAAAGAGTTTATTCAATAAAATGCTGACTTTACTTCATAAGGTGTGTAATATTTTAATAGAAATTTTGGCTAAAATCTTTGTAACCGTAGTAAATCATTAAACAGCACGTTTTGAAGAACATCAGTCGAACACTTGTTTTCGGTCCAAGAACAAAATGTGACAGCGGTTTACATTACAACAGGGAACATTTCAAAAACCTAACGACCGAAGAGTGTCTGTAAATTTCAAATATGTTTTCAATACACAACATAACTATGGTGAATATAAATAATTATTTTAATTATGATGGTTTACTATACTTTTCGGGATCTCGATTCCGACGGATTTTGTAATACCGGTCAACGTCCGTTCGGACAACAAATTTTTTTTTTCTTACAGTTTCAATCGCATCGGTGAAGGAAATTTTATAATATTTAGGAAGTGTAAGAACACTGTGCACATGATATTAATACGGGGCAAGACTTTTTTTTAACGAAAATAGTGAACGGAACGACGAGTAACCGTCGGCACCTTCTGTACCGCACGTCTTATCGTTATCAAACGTACCGCGTTGAGCTGCGGCATAGAACCACAGAATAGATACAATAGAACGGTCTACGGCTGCGAACCGCGCTAACCGTGAACATGGAAATTAATTTTTTTTATGTATACGGTGTTTACAATCAGTTCCCAACGCGATAAGAAATATGAACACCGATTGTGATATCAATTGGCAATTTTCTGGTTCTGTTTTTGCATAGATTTTCGGCCCCTCGACCGTCTGTGATCCCTTATTGCTGCATTGTTCACGATCCAATATTATTTTACCAACTATTAACCGTCAGTTTCAAAACGGAAAACACGAATAAACAAAACAAAAAATCTGAATACTTTACCAATCAGTGGCGACGAACTTGTGTACTGACATTGACTCGCCGGAACTTGGCAGATTTTTCGTGGTATAAAAAATATACGATTTAGATTTGATCGTGGAAAATGTTTAGGAACCGAGTAAGACAAGTCGGTTGGTTCGCCTACGAGCTACTTGGACGGACCATGAGACGTCATCGACTAACGCATATTGTTTCAAATCGTATGCAACTTGTTTCGTCTAAAGTAAGCATCGTCTTTTTTGTTCACAGCATATTCCGTACTCCACGTTCACAGATTTCGATTTTCGGTCGAGTTCGTGATTATTCTGAATTTTTTATATTTTGATATTTTTTTGAATGGGTTCTCGGATTTTTGTCAATTCACATGTTTTTTAAGTCGTTTATTCCAGTAATTTAGTGTATTAGGTTCAATTTAGTTATAATTCAATGTTATAATCAAGAATTTTTATCTGTTTATTATTTTGAATGAAAATACCAAGCTTACTGATTGCCCATATCCTTTTAAAATCATGGAATATATATTATGTATGTCAGTACCCCTACTTGGTTGAGTCTAGGGTCAACCAACTTAATCTGAGTACACGCATATTGGTTATTTTGTGTTTTAATCTTTGATCATGGTGTGTAAATATAAACTATGTACTTAGATTAGTGTACCAGTGACAATGAGCTTGACCATTCCTTTTTTTGGGTACAACTCTGCTGCTTCAACTACTAACATTAAACAAGAACAGTCTGTTGATAATGCTAAAAATGACTTGAAGCAAAAACTGATTGAAGCTGATCAGCTTTTTTTACTTAATAAGTTTGATGATGTGGTTTCTTTACTTGAGGAGTATAAGGTAACATTATATATATTTATTAATTGGTTTTTGGTATAGTAGTATTTTGTTAGAAGAATACTAGTTTTATTTATTTTAAGGTTACCATCTGTTCAAACTTAAAAGTTTGTAAAAATAATCAGAAATACTTCTGTGTAATAAAGTTAGTGAAATAATTCTTATAAAATTTATTTTTTTATTATTTATACATTAAAACCTTATATTTTTGTATTTATTAGGAGATGAATTTATAAATATCTGATTATTTTGTTTATATACTTATAAATTTGTATTCTTTCTCAATGTGTTTCAGGATAAAAATGATGTACAAGTACTATGGCGTATTAGTAAAGCTAAATATAATATGAGTTTAGATGAAAATATCAGTAAAGAGAAAAAAAAAATGCTGATATCATCAGCTCATGAATCCATTATTAAAGCATTAAGTATTGATTCAAATTTATCTGAAGTCCATAAATGGGCTGCTGTTTTAATTGACGCATATAGTAAAACTAATTTTGGAATAAAGGAACAATTGCAAAAATTAGAAACTGTAAAATTTCATTTACAAGTATGTTCAAGGTTTTGTAAGTAGTAATTTTTAATTAATTAAGTTTTTTTTTTTTAGAGAGCTTTGGAATTGAATCCTAAAGATCCATTAATTCGTTACATGGTTGGTTATTGGTAAGTTTTTTTATTTTCTCTTTATTACTATGTATTTAATTAAGATAACAAGTAAAATTTAGCAATACAATAACCATCATCAGTGTAATACTGTTTTTGTACTTCCAAATTAACTATGATTGCTTTTATTTCATAAATTTTGTCTGTTTATAAATTAATAGTTCTTTGGTTTATTATTTTTCAAAGCATATGCAATGTACTGAATTGCATTATACAAGAAAATAAGAAATATTATTAGTAAAATATTTTATTATCTATTCATTGAATAAAATATTTCAATAATATACATTGATTTTGACAATATTTGATAAAAGTTAATGTGTAATTAAATCTTATTGATTAGTTAAGTATCCATTCATTAAATGAATAAAAATAAAAATAAAAATTAAATAAACATTTTTTATGTGATTTTTTCTATTTATGTGTATGATTTTCAGGTGTTATAATTTAGCTGATATTTCTTGGCTCCAACGGAACATTGGATCAATTATATTTAGCACAGAAATTCCTTCATCTACATTTGAAGAAGCATTAGAATATTTTAAAGAAGCTGAATCAATACAACCAAAATTTTACTGGTTTGATTTACACAATTTAGTCATTTTACATTCAATAATTTTTAAATTTTCTTATAGCAAAAATCTTCTAATGTTGGGTAAAACATTTTTGAAAATGGATAACAAATTTAGTGCAGAGTATTATCTAAAACTTGTTACACAGTATCCAGTTAAAACTGTTGAAGATCACCAGGTAAATATATTTTGACTAAATCAATCTAATGATTACCTTAAATTTTATTAAATTTTTAATGTTTTTTAATAAATTAATTTAGTTACTTAACAATTAAGTATATGTATTGAACATTTTTGTAAGATAATTTTTTGTCAGATGTTTGTTAGGTAATGTGTGTATGTGTGTATGTGTGTTTAATTAATTAATTTAGATTTATTTATAAGAATAGATTGCAATCTTAATATCTTAATATCTTAACATTATATACATATTTAATAGATTATCTCATAGAGATTGAATTTATAATTATAAAATTTCAAATATTTATTTCAGGCCAAAATCGAAGCAGAAAAAATTCTTAAATCATCAATTTGGTAATAACCATATTTTTATATTTTTTGTTTTTAGAATCCATTGTATTTTTTTTTTTTTTAATATTAGATCTTAAAATGTATGTCCTATTTTTAGCCATGACTGTCAGAATTCATTGTTACTAATTAAAATATTTGTGCTGTGTTCCTAAAAAATTAGTTACATTTTTATGTAGGTACATACTGATATTTTATTATTTTTTCCCAAATCATTAGCACATTGTTACTTAGAAGTCTAATGATGCTAAACATTATACTAATTATCTTCAAGATGTTTTTATATTTACAATCAACTAATATATTAATATACAATAAAAGTTACTACTAAAGATAGTAAATAGATATAAATATATGTTTTATATTTTAATAAGGATTCCAAAAATGTGTTATTAGCACATTGAATAACCAAAAAAATTATAATTGAAAAAAATATTATTACACTATATTATTATATGATGTATAATTAAAAAAATTTTTTCAACTTTTAACTGTATAAATAACTTTATAGTTTTTTCTTTGAATTGTATGTAACGCACACGCATTCAAAAGTCTGAAAATCTTGATTTGACACTAGTTGTTTTCAATTTGTAATCAATCTATTATTGTGCATAAACAAATACTTAAAATGTAAGTACTTTAATAAACAACTTAAGTATTATAATAAAGTTAAGCTATCAGATAAGCTTTTGTGGTTATTAGTGCAATATTTAAAAGATATAATATTTACATTATATTTTATTTTGTGGCGTATTTATGATTTTTTATAAGTGGGTTGATATAATTTCAAACAGACCTCCAGGAACTTACAAGGAATACTGAGATATCTTTTATATTTTTATGATGTGTGATATGGCAGTATAACTGACACTTATAAATCATCTTGATAACTTAAATTAAACATCTTCCATAATAAAAGGAGTTGAACTTAATTATTTTCCTCATAAATACGCTGCTGGTTTTATAAATCATTATTGATAAGCATTAGGTGCAAGTTATATTTATACTAATTTTTAATAAAATTAGGTAGTGAAAACTTATTCTAGTGATAAAATTACATTATTTTAATCTCATATGAATGTAAGAATATTCCCTAATCTGCTTAAGGTATATTTGTTTATTTGTTTATTGTATTTTTTTTGTTTTTTTTTATGTTATACTTAGTTAAATTGAACTAGTGAATTGTTATTATTTGTTCCTCAAAAGTGCTGTGTTAGCTTTAGAATTTGTTTAGTCCTTTTTGTATTTTTTACTTTTGTTATTTTATAATAAATCATCATTATTTTAGAACTTTATATTTATTCATCATCTTGTGAATTTTTATTAAAATTATGGTACCATCATTGAGTGCAATCAATATTCAATGATATCATTAACATATATATATATAAAATTTCTAAAAACATGATAGAATTATATTTTAACTAACATAAACAAATTTATTAATTCAGTAAATCAAGTTCATGAACATGTTTTTAGTTTGAAGAATTTATTGATCAAATTAAGGTACTTAGTTTAGAAACAAGTTTTGGTTTTATTCAATGGAATAGTTTACGCAGGGATTGTGGTGTGAAAGATAATGAACTGGGGAAAACATGTTTTTGGCTTTTAAAAAAATGTATTGAGATTTTATCACTTTTTTTTATAGTTAACACTGAGGGTAGTATACTAGAAGTCTGTGCTAAATTTATTTTTAGACTGGGAATTGGTTACAGACTTGATAAAACTAGATTCAATATTCAAAAGGTTAAATTTGAATAAGATAATAAAGAGATTGTCAATAGAACTAGTAAAAAGTAGAGGTTGTGGTTGTGAACGGGTATTAGAATACACGGGTACACAGAGCCCGGGCACACGGGCAAAAAATATATTAAAGCCCGTGCATTTATTTATTATTACCCGTATATATTACATATTATTGAAGAATTCATATGCACTTTAAAAATTTACATTTATAATAATATAATGTAATTTATATTCCAATAATTGGTTATTTATTAATAATAAAAATTGTACAGCCCTTAATTACTTACCTACCTATTATTATTGAATGGTTATATGGTTATGAATAGTTTATCGTATATCGTATAATTTTATATAGGTAAAAACATAAAGTGTAAGTATAATAATACTTAAACTGGTTTTAAGATTAAAGCATAAACAATCTTAAAGCTATCTTATGGCCAATATTATTGCATTGCATTTACGTATGTGTGCCTTGTATCTAAACATTTTTGGTGATTTTAAAGTTGTTCCATACTTATAGTGTCTGTGTTCATTATTGGTACGTAAAGTGTAGTATTAATATTTGTAATATACATATTAAGATTTTTTTCTTTGAAAAATGAGTTATCGTTCTAAAAGTTGGGTATGGCAATACAGCAAACGCCAAGGCGGTAATGCTTTTTGTGATCTATGTAAAGATAATTCAAACGAAGTGTTTTGTTGTGCTGGTGGATCAACGGGATTATTTGGAAGGCATTTAAAACTCATTCACAATATAAGCAGAAACTCTCAAAATCCAATGCAAGTACTTAATTCATTTATAATAATTCAAATAAAAAATGGACTAGATTAAAAATTTGAAAAGCTAATTAATAATAAAATAATACCTGCAAGTAAACATTTTGCATTATTTTCTTTTATGACTATCATATAAAACGAAATATTTTAGATACCGAGGTAAAAAGTGAAAATTCCCAAAAAACTTTCAAATGCTGCTGGTAAAACACCAAAATAATGACGAAAAAACGGTAATTTTTGTGCGAAACCAATTTTCGACAAAGTCGATTTTTTTTATTTAGTTGTTACTCAAAAACCAAAACCTCTAGATACTTGAAATTTTCACCAAATGTTTATATCGGAATCATCTATACGTGGTACAATTTTTGAAAACTAGACTTTTTTTAAGCTTTTTATAGACGATTGAAATTTTCAACTTTTCTTAACTTTTTTTCTGAAATGTGAATAAAACAAATTTGGCAGACCAAAAATTTTTGAAAATTTAATACAAGGTTCCTCATAAGTTGTACTTATCGCCATCAGGCGCGGCTCCAAGGGGGGGGGGGGGGCACTGGGGCCATGCCCCCCAGCTTTTTTTCAAAAATTTTAATTGTTCACATATTTGTCCTTGTGAACTATTAAATCCTGATTTTAATTACCTACCTAGCTAACAATTTTATTTGGCGGCCTAAAAAAACTATATGACATTAATATGAGGTGTGTATCATAATATAGGAACGTAGTCGGACTCTGTTTTCATTTGGAGAAACAACTATTATCAGTAATCACTTACAGGTTCCAGGTTAGAATATTCTCTAACTCTAGTCCCCTCTAAGTTCCCTTTGAAATTTAGCGATGGCTGAAAAAAATGCCCCCCCCCCTTTGTAAGTCTCTGAAGCCGCGCCTGATCACCATTAAAAAAAAAACAAAAATCGTTAGTCACAATTTTTTTTTATAAAACCGTCTGAAGTTCAAATTTTTACGAAATGTGTAAAAAATCCCGAAAATTCATAAAATTTTAAGTATTTAAAACTAAGAATTGTAAATTTGGTACAAAGTTCTCCATAAGTTTTTTTTATGTTTTTTTATGATTTTCTTATGATTTATAATTGCGTAAAATAACAATTTAACCTTCAACAATGTTTGATATTTGTTCTAATTCAAAAAGTATAAGTTGTAGAAACTTGTAACTTTTATCTAATGTTTAAATTGGCATTTCATTTGCATAATTTTGTTTTCAAAACATATCGTTTAGTTTTAAGCTGTTTATAGGCATTGGAAATATTCGTAGTTGTTTGTCGCCCAAGACGGTAAACATGCTGATTTTTTTTTACCAAAATAAATAATTATTGTAACTTCCTAGACCGTGAGTGATTGCTTTTGTATGTTTTGCACTGTATTATGCGTTATTACATATACATACTGTTTGTTGATTAATTTAATATTATTATTATTATTATTTTGTATTTATTTTATACCTACTATATTATTATTGTTATTACCATTAATGTTTAAATTATCTATACATATATATATATGTTTATTGTTATTTAATAATTAGGCAATACAATTTTTTTTGTGAAAAAACGAAATTTAAAATATTGAGATATTATCCCAGATAGCAAAAATGTAACAATAATAATACTAAAATATTATTAATTCATTACTTTTTAAATAATATCATAATAATAATATAGAAATATTATTTTCACACTACATTCTTTATATTATTGCAGTACCGAAAAAATAATAATATTATATTATTATTACTTAATTACGAAAATATTATTATTAATAAAACCATAAAATAACGTTTTATTTTAAATATACATATAATATTATTTTCTAAGTAAGAATAAAATCATACAATATTATTATTAGTTTATTATGAATATAATATATACATAATATTCAATAGATAATAATATTATGTAATATTAATGTAGGATTGCCATACGTCTTGGAAAACCGGGACTGTCACCGGTTTTCGACTGTGTCCTGGTGTCCTGAAAAATGTTTTCGGGACGCCTATATGTCCCGGTTTTAGGAAAAAATTAAAATTGTTTAATTTCTACAATTTTATTTTTTCAATTAATAATTTAAATCGAGAGTCAACATGTTAATGTTAAAGATAACGAATAATTGATAAATCCATAGGCTAAATATAAAATAATAATACCGTAATATTCGAGGACAACAAACAAGTCATGTGCAATGTGAAGTTTACATGTTTAATTTTTATATTTTATCGATAATCGATACGTAATTGATACAGAGACAGACTAATGACTTATACATCAGTAGAACGTAGGTCGTAGTCACTCGATGACAGCGCCGTCCCAAGGGCAGGGCAAACGGGGCATTTGCCCAGGGCCTCGCGTTTTAAGATAGCTTTAAATGATATCCTGTCCATTATGAAATGAATAAAAAAAAAACGCGTTTTATCCGCGACTTAGAATTTAGATTGTTCTAAGTTACCATCGACACACAAGCCAACTAATTTTCTGTATTTTAAGTACTTAACTAAAAGATATTGTATTGTTTTACTAATAACAATTAATAAAGTTCAAAATTTATATTATAAATTTATATATAAATTTTTATTTTAGTTTCAATATATTATGTGTTCAGGGGCCTCAAACTCTTCTGATGTCCAGGGCCTCGCTAAACAGCGGCACGGCACTGCTCGAAGACCGTAGCCTAGATTCATGATAAAATAAATAGGTATGTCAGCAACTTCGTGATACGCACCAGGCGTTGCTACCTCTCCTCACCTCATCATAATTATATCATGCCTAGATTGTTCGTTTTTATTATTTTATTCGTTATTATGGCACTAAAAAGAAAATGTCCATTTTGTGACGAGTTTTCCGTTACTTGGAGTTTTATAAAAAAGGTAGAAATGAATTTGAAGCATATTGCACTTTTTGCAGAAGCTATTTCCAAGTTGTCCACGGTGGAAAATCTGACATATTCGAATAATTTAATATTGTTAAATATTATAAAACAATACATTTTAAAAAAAGTTTACATTGTCAATTTGTTATAGTAATAAAGTGTATAAGTTATAACACTATAACCTATTGTGTCGTTTTTTTAATACATACCCAATGGCGAATATAATTCAATAATATTTAATTCTAAATTTATTTACTATTTTTCTGTCTGTCCCGATTTTACTTGATGAAATTATGGCAACCCTTAGCCTAATTCTTTTATCAAGTACGATGAATTTGCCGCGGGATTTCGATTATGATATGGAATGATTTTCAACCATTGTAGAAGAACGACATAATATAATTTGTTATTACTTAAAAATAACTGTGTATGTTGCCCGGCAGCCCGCACAGCCAAGCAACAATAATAATATGATCGGTTTTCCCGTTGCCGACTGTTGTGATACTTCTATTCCCTCTATCCGGTGTTATCTTTTGATAATTGTTATTTATACCAACGGACAAAACTATGTTTATTACAAAAGCTCCAAAATTCCCGATGACTGTGGTAATATGAAATTATATTGTCATTTGTCGGCTAGCGATTTTACCTATTGTCTATCTGCAATTGCGATTTCGGAGTTGTTTGTTAATGAACTATTTTAAACAAGTAAGTAATGATATTGTAATTTGTATAATATTTTAGTTGTAATTACTTTTTTTTTAATTTTGCCACTTTTGTTTATGAATAAAAGTATTGTTATAAACAATTGCTACCCATGAATATTTGATAAAATTCTTTAAAAAAACCATTTTAGATACCTATATTTATACTAAAATGTTACTTTTATTAGATACCTAAGTATTTATTAATCAAATCAATACGAAAAATATAATATGTATTATTCTGTATTACTATATTCAAATTAACTATAAGTAATTCGTATACCTATTAGTATAACTGGGGCCCAGAACTTTATGTATTTGCATCTTTTTTTCTAATGCTTATATTCGAGTCTCGTCTTTATAGAAATTTGATTCGTGAATTTAATGGTACAATTTATGTTTTGAATTGTTAGCATTTTTAGGGAATATTTGGTCTTCATGTTCAATTAATTAATGTATATACTTAATTATAATATATTATCAAATTATCTAGATTTAAAATTGTAAATTAACTTCTCTATATGTTTTTTTGACCACAAAGTCGTAAAGTTTTTTTTAATTATGAAAATCAAAACTTGTTCAAGATTATATACTTTAAACTTTAAGGATGTGGAGTGTTATACTTTTCGAAAAAGATAATACAGTAAAGGCCGTTCCAACAAATTGGTACAAAAATGGGTTATGCGCCTGGCCTAAAAAAGATGAACGAACAAAAATAAACCATAGAATTCAGCCTAACAAGTTTGATTTTGACTTTTATTCTGCTAGACTTTTGAAAAAAGATATAGGTAAAGAATTAATTTAATTAATTTTTTTTAATTGTTATATAATCATAAAAAATATTGACTGATTTTATATGTATTATCTATTATTATTTAAATATTTTGCATAAAGAAACTCTACAAGAAGCTAGATTTAGATGAAAATTGCTGAAATAAAGTCTGACTTATCAACAGAAGAAAGTGTTGGTAAATACAAAAGAAAAAAGAAAAATAAGTCACCTGTGCCAGATCCTCCGACATTTAGCTTGGCTAAATATAATATTGAAGGTAATACATTTAATAATTTTATTATTATTATTATTAATTATAAACACTTATTTTTTAATTTATGAGTACTTTTAATTTTTATAAATTTATTCCTTAAGGAAATTCAGTTGAAGAAAAAAATATTTCAACAAACAAGTGTGTAACAAGAAAACAAGTAAAATTAATTTAGCTGTGCATATCAAAGGTATATTATTATTAATTTTATTGCTAAAATAATAGTTAAAGTGTGTTGTATAAGCATGTATAATTTTATTTTTAATTCTGTATGTATATTATAATTTATAATTTGTACACCACTGGAGCTAAACTTATTTATATTCATTATTATAAAATGTTATTGATTCATCATTTTTTTTTTACATTTATCACTTTTTAGTATAAATAACTTATAGTAAAAATATATTAAGTTTAACCGCCCATTTTGTATTAATTAATTAGGTAATAGTAAAAGTGATGATAGCAATGAAGATCAAGACGATATTGATTCATTTGATTCAACGTATGCACTACCAAAAATAAATTTTGTAGATAATATGAAAAGTAAAAATTACTCTAATTAATTTAGTTTTAAAATTAAAAAATATATATGTTTCATCTATCTTAATTTTAATATTTTTATGCATTTATTTTAGTTAGTTCTCTTTTAAAATCCCAGATGGTTAGTTCAAAAAATATTTTTGAAACATACAACACAAATTTTCCTTCGACTTCAGGTGTGTAACAATATCATAGACAAAAATTCTATATTGAAGTTAATGCATCATGTATTAAAAATAATAGATGTTAAAAAAATACTTAATTTAATAAATTATTATTATTTTGCTTATTACATTATAATAATATATATTTATAATAAAATATACTTTTAAATTGTATGATATTATTTGTATTAATAGATAAAGTGCATAATGAAAAATTGAAAAAATTCCATACACATGCTTCAGTTAAAAGAAAACTCTTTGACAATATTGACATTGATAATGTTTCTAGTGAAGGTAAGTAATATTTTATTTAAAAAAAAAAAAATTCTACATATTGTTCTATTCTGAGAGTAATTTTAATATTTTTAATGTAATATTAATAAAATGATTTGTTATATATTTTAGATGATACAATTCATACTTCAGCGTCTCCTTTTAAAGTTACTCTGATGTCATCTATCAATTCTCCAAAAAAAAGATTTAGTAAATTATATTTCATAATAAATTGTGTCTATAATTGATAAAAGTTATTCGATTAAAAAATATTATTATTATAGATGATCTATTAACGAAATCACCACTGTCAGAATCAATTATTTTGAAAAAAACTAAAAGCTATGAAAATCCTAGGATCACAATAAATGTAAAGACATTCTAGGTAAATTTAAACTTTTAAAAGTATTAGGAGATATTAAGTACTTGTGTTATAATGTGGTTTATTAGAGTACATAAAAAACTGTTCAAAATATAATTAATTCATTTTTTTATTGATTGATATTTAATTTTTGTTTTTATTATTAATATGTAATATTAAATTTGTATTTGGGTACAATATTATTTAATTATTATATTTTTAATAATAGATACATTTTACCTCTTACCTATAATTTATAATATTTAAGGAATTATTATTAACTTATAATTTGTGTTATAGAGATTGTAAATAAAACTCTAAGAGTGGTATTAAAAACAAAATATGATATAGAAACAATAGTTCAAAACCAAGATCAATTAGACACGACAATCAAAAATTCAATTTTTCAAAAAGAAATAAATTTACAAAATGTTAGTAACATCATCAGTGAACAAGAAAATTATTTTGATATACTTCCTATAACAAATGAAGATGCTCTTACTGAATTTGAAGAAAAATTGTTCATAGATAAAACTTTCAAGTCAAATTTAGTATGTTTTACTAACACAATAAATTATAGCACATCATACAAATATACTTATCTTTCAGATTTCAGAATTGAAAAGAAATGCTAAAAGAAATTTAACTGCAACTGTACGTCAGTTATTAAGAACTGTATTTGATGATTCTTTATTGAAGGAGTAAGTTTTAAAGGGCAAAAGTCCAAAAAAGTTTTTTCTACTCTCAACTCGTGTTCTGTCATTTTTGGTAAGATTATTATTAAGTATTATTTTAACTTGATAGTATCTGTATAATAAATGTGTGTATAATATTATACCTAATTATACATATGGTGTTTTCATGGAGATATGACAATTTTAAATTAAAATTACATTTTAATGTGTCAGATTATTGTAATACACTGTATATTATGTGCTATCATAACTGGAAATGTTTGGGTTTGGCCCTCCCTATTACCTATTAGACCATTTTTTCTATAAAAAAAAAATCTTATTTACTTATGTATATATAAGGTTATATAAGGTTCGGAGTAGATATTAATGAATTCAATTAGAAAAAAGTATAACTTTATTAATCCATTAAATCTAGTTTTTCCTAAATTACCATATGGCAAAAAGAAAATAATGTTTACCTTTTACAAATAAAAAAGTTCAATTTTTCTAAATATTATTAATATTTTTGTAGTTATAATGTTATTTTTTGTCCTTTGAGCAAAATATATATAATATATATGAAATAATCTAACATACCTACATTATAATACCAATATACTTATTTATATTTGAAAAAAGTTAAACAATTTAATTAATAAATATTCAACTTATATTAATAAATAAATTATATTATTATTTTTTTAATAGTTAATAATAATGTTTTAATTTTGCTAAAAGTAGATCATATTATTTAATACTATACTTGAAAAAAAACCTATAATCCAATAATTATACAGCAAAATTAAATTCCATGCTATTTATATTGATGTGTATTATAAAAAATTCATGAATTTTTTTTTTTTGTTTTTATCAATTGGATAATTATTTATTCATTTTTTTTAGAAGCTGTAAGAAAAATGAAACCGTATGAAAACGTTCCTAATGCTGATATTCAATCACCATTAACCATTTATATTGCTGGTGCATTTTCTCGTATTAAAAAAAAAAAATCATTAAAGTTATATACAAATGTTTACAGTTTTATGTTGTATTAAAACTATATATATACACAAGATTATGCTTATATATGTTATATTTAAATATATGTACATATATTATGCTTTGCATTTTTTTTAAATGTATTTTTTATCTAATAAATAAAGGAATATCTTACTATTTTACAAATTGTATGCAGTTTTGAATAAAATTGAAATTTTAATGATGTCCAAGAATAATTCTCCTTTTATTGGACTTTATTTTCAAATCAAATAAATCAATATATATATTTAAAGGTACTGGTAAAATATAAAAATTAAATAAATAGGAGTAAAACTAAGAAGAAAAATAATCTTATAAACATTACATTATAATGTACTACTATTAATAAAAATATATTACATTAATAGGATAGATATCGGTAAATAATGTTTTTAAAATGTTATTTTACTATTTTAAAAATGTTAAAGTAATATTATTTTAGTTTCATTATTTTAATGTAAATGTGTTGGCCAATTAATGTGACTATAATATTTCAAAAACATTATTTATACGTTTTTGTGCTGAGAAATTAATATTTATTTTTCATTAGTGATTACTAAAATAATGTTAAAAACATATATTTAATATTTTTTTGCTATCTGGGTATAATAAATGAAAGTACAAAAAAATTAATGAATTCTGTATTATTTGTTATACTTACTTTTAATTTTAGCTCTCGGGTATTTAGATACATGGGTATTAATAAAACGGGTATTAAGATGCACGAGTATACAGGGGTATTTTTACTACACGGGCCTTAACCCCGTCTTGTTTAAAAACACGGGTACCCATGTAGTTCATTACACGTGTAATCGAGACCTCTAGTAAAAAGAAATATTTTGTTGGCTATAATACACGTAATACTTGAATGCTTCATTGAAAAGAAAAAAAATGTGTACTTAAAAAATAATATCTATTTGTAATTGGTTCAATCAAAACGGTTACATAGTTGTGGACTGAGCTTGATGTTATCACTATCACGAATAAATTCGTAATTTCGGACGTCACTTACAAAACACATGTATATAATATAGGTAATGGGATTTGAACGTTGCCTTTGATTGTTTTTGAAAAGGATTATTGACGGAGGCACGTAATTTAGGGGGGAGGGCAATGGAGCAATCATCCCCTCCTCAAAGATCGTAGTGTAGTAACCACGAATTAAGATATATAGTACATACCACTTAATTGCACATTATTCAAGCCTCAATAATTTTGAAGAAGGTTAATCGCCTTTCCCCCCTGAATAAGCATCTATTAAAGTGTGTTCATCAAGAACTCTTAAAAGTCGAAACTCGACTTTTTCTAATACTATAATCCAGAGCGTAGCTAGAAATTTCATAAAGGGTGGGACAACTAATTATTAAAATTTATTTAATACTATTTATGAGGTGTATTTTTAAATTCTTACACATTTAAAATTTTTTATCTTGCTTTATGACATTTAACTATAATTTACGAGGTAAACACAAAAAAAAAGAAAAATGAAAAACTGTTTCTTTAGGTAGGAAATTATCATTTGAAAATTTGGAATATAATTAAAAAAATAAAAATTCGAAAAGTTATAAGCAGTTTAAATATTTGCTCATATGTGGATCAATTTAAAATGTCGTTAAATATTAATATATTTGTTAGCTATGTTCAAGAGGGAGGGGTGGAAATTGTCCCTCTACCCCATTGGCAACGCCCTTGTCTGTAGCGGTTTGGGTTAATGAGCATCGGGTACGTTTTTTCAAACCAATTTTAGACGCGGTTTTTTAGTTTTTATTTTGTTCATTGGAGAATGTTTGTATATTTCATATGGTGATCCGACGTGAGTTTCCAGCATCCGTTATTATTATTTCCTCGGGGACATTTCACGTTGATGCACCAATATAGTAGGTATATACGTACATACGTAAACAGTATATAGAGTATGATTTTGGACAAAGAGACCAAGAAGTTGAAGGAATGAGGAGACCACTGACAATAGATGGTGATGTGATAGGTGTAGTTAGAGCTTTAAATATTTAGGATCTTTTGTTCAAAAGGACGGGGCTCTGACATTGATGAAAGAAAGACATAGGATTAAGTGCGGGTGGATGAAATGGAGAGAAGCATCGGGCGTGTTATGCGATAAGAAAATTCCAATGAGGCTGAAAGGTAAATTTTATAAAAGTGTAGTGAGACCAACTATGCTGTATGGTTCAGAGTGTTGGGCGGTTAACAGGAGAATAGAACAAAAAATGAGTGTCGCGGAAATGAGAATGCTTAGATGGTTGAGTGGAGTGACAAGAGAAGATAGAATAAGGAATGAATACGTGAGAGGTAGTGTTGGTGTAGCGCCAATTGTGGACAAGATGAGAGAAAATAGGCTGAGATGGTTTGGGCATGTGATGAAATGTGATGAGGCGAGAGGAAACGAATGCAGTAAGAGTGGTTATGAAGATGGACGTTGAAGGGAAAAGAGGAAGAGGAAGACCAAAAAAGAGATGGTTGGAGACTTTGGAGAATGACATGAGGACTGTCGGTATGTGTAGAGGAGATGTGATTGACCGAGTAAAGTGGAAGTGTAGGACAAGGGTGGCCGACCCCAAATAGTTGGGAGTAAGGCGAGGCAAAAGAAGAAGAAGAAGATATACGTACATGTATCAGCAACGTACACGGCGAAAACACTTCAATTAAAGAGATATTATAATAACACCCATTACGGTATTTGAAACTCGAATGGAAATTCCGAAACGGGCACAAAGAATGTACTATATAATATAATAATGTTGTAGCGGAAAGCTTTCAGGGAAACGATTGTGACTCGATGCGTTTTGAGAACAGCGCTGCAATGTTCGAATAATAGGTACGATGTACAGGTGAACATTTTATTATCGTTTGTTGCGACTCGACACTGCACGTTTTAATCGTGATTTTTTATTACACTTAATTCCAATCGATATGGAAATAATGCTATTTTTAAAATAGTATTTTATATCGCATTATTGAAACGAGGGGGAAACCGCGTAGTATAAACTAGATCATGACCGATTTATGAGCACTCTTAATGAAATAAAAATTACTAAAATAATATTAAATACACGTTCAAATAGGGATGACGGAATTTTTTTGTCCTTCGATTTTTCGGTATGATATTTTATACCGGTATGAATCGGTACCTATACCGAAAATATCGTAATACCGGTATTTTGGTTCGGTACATTCTTATTATACTTGGTATTTTCAATATTATCGGTATTCTGGTATTTTCAATATTTTGGTTATATAATAGATTATAGTTATGATTTAATATGTTATTAAAAATAATAATATTTCATAAGATTTATATGGTTTAATTTACTTCTTAATAAATAAATAAAAAAAAAAAATAAGATCATCAATTCATATTTAAATATTTTACTTTATTATTTTGAAACAAATGTTGAGTTCATATACAAAAATATATGTTCTTCAGCGTGTTCGGTTGTAAGAGATGATCTATGATCAGTTATAATATTTCCAGCACAACTGAACACATGTTGGACGTTGGACGTGCACGTTTGCTTGGAACACTGGTACCCTGTATGCATAAATATTTTTTACCAATAAAGGCCAAAGTTGGAAATTCGTTTTCATACACATTGCACAATTTTAAAGGCCCATAGTAATTTCTCACTGGAAATTTTGTACAGTTTAAAAATAGATTAAAATACTAAATGCCCAATTTCGATGTTTTCGATACTTCGGTAATTCGATATTTTCGATATTATCGGTATATCGTTTTTAAAAAATAGACGGTATACCGGTATATCGACCTCAAATTGGTTTACCGATATTACCGTCACCCTTACGTTCAAGTGCATCAACAATTTGACACAACACACATTTCCAATTAAAATGCTTGTAACCATAGGCGTGTCTACGGGTCGTAAAAAGTTGCGCAGGTACCTCCTGCAAAATTTGGCTTTAATTATGTTATCAATCAATGCTAGTTATGATTCCAACGAAACAACATTTATCATTAAAGTAGGAATTAAGAAAACTTGTAATTACATTCGTATATGTATCGAAAGGTAAAATTGATTTTTATAAAATTTGAAAATCGTATTTCTTTCACTTATGGTAACCCAGTGTCACATTTGTGTATTTGTCTCGTGCACTTCCGGCCTCGCCAACCAGGTGTTCTAAGTGTTAAAAAAACAAGGGTGGCAGAAAATTTAGGACGGCTTTGTAGGTCAAATCTCAGGAAAAATTATCATAAAGTTACTTGTATATTTAACAATTATTTACTGTAAACATAATAAAAAACATGTTTTATTTATAAAATAAAAACAATTTTAACAACATTTTTGAAGTTTAACAAATCTCTGGACAATGCTTAGATATGATTATTTTAATTGATTTTTTTTTTTGGGAAGGGGGAGCAGCAAATTTGTTTGTAAAACATAGGCACCTAAATAGGGTGTAGTGGGGTTGCTTGTAGCTCTTAAATGCAATACATGCAGAAATATATACGAGAAATGTTGAAGGATAATATACCGAATATTCAAATTATATTGAATTTAGTGCAGAGGGGTCTTTTTGTGCGCAAACAAATCGAAAGTATTTATAAACGTTTGTTAAATATTAGATGCCGAATATTTAAACGTTTCAGAATGGGTTATAGACTTTTGTTTATCAAAATATTTTTGGCATACTTTTTTTATAACAATCGAGTAATTTGGAATAATAGTATTTCTATGTTAAAGAAAAAAAAATGGTACATTTAATCCATAATAAAAATAATAAATACGAGTATACTGTTATATTAAATAAAATGTACATTAAAATTAAAAACGTTCACAAAAATGATATTTATTATTAATATCATTAAATATAACATTCAAGAATCCCTTCTCATTCAAAACTCTGTTATGTCTAAATTAAATAATCATAATATTAATAATTAAAATAATAATAAATTAATAATACATAGTAAGATAAAAAAAACTAAACGACGGGTAATGCTACCACTTCCAATAGCTTCTTACTAGTAGTTCCTGTCATCAATGTCAGTATCGCATATTCTTATTATGTTCTAGGGAACAAATTGTATAAATCGTAATAATAATAAAATAAAAATAAATAAAATATTATTAGTTATATTGTTGCATATGCAACAGAATAATAAAAATGAAAAAATTCAACTAATATCTGAATTAGAAATTAGAAACTGTAATTAGGGTAAATGTAAACTGTTAGAGTTATGCAATATTGGTTTAAATAAACCGTTGCAAATTAATATTATTTAAATTTTATTTTCATATTTATTTCTGGCGGCGAGTCGGCACCTCTGTTGGAATATTGTCCGATGTCCGATGTTACCCGTTACTGGAAATCTATAAATATTCATGGATGTACAACGAGTTCACATACGCGTGGTTTATAATATGTTTTACTGCATTGGCGGCTAATTTAAATTCTCGTAGTTATAAGCGTATGTAAAAACTGTTATAATCCAAAACAAAACAAAATAAAAAAGCATGTAAAATGTAATAAAGAAAAAGAGTGAAACGAATGAGAGAAAGGGTAGGGTGAAGTAAGGGATAAAGTAACGAAGGAGAAATATTGATATGTGATTGGGTAGATTACTTTTTTCTTGTTTAAGAGAGGGCTTTCGGGGCCACAAAGATTCGAGAGCCGACCAGTGCAATTGGGTAATCATGGAAGCTAAATAAAATAATATTTACCCATTTTGCTATCGGTCTACGGATATCGTGACATGTCGGTTAGCTGAACACTTATGATTACTGCTGGAGTGAGTGAGGTTGAAATTAAGTGAAACGGACCCAGGATTTCATGAACTTATGCTGGAAATTTCTCGATACTCGCACAGAGAACGCAAATTGTACAGAGTAAGGATGAAGCAATCAGCACGACTGATGACTTATAAGAGCCTCGGTAGTCGTTGCACATGCAGGTACGATTTGCCTTGAGGAGCTTCTTGGAGGGTCTAATGTGTCGTGTAAAAGAGTACAGTGAGATGGTAATTTGATCAAAAGTGGTTTCTTTTAAGGGTTAACTTATATAAGACCTCAATGGTACACCATTAGGTTTAGACCTTATTATTTGATTAACCTATATCTTATGTTCGAGTGTCGAAAGAGCCGTTGTTTATTAATTTTAAAAATATGATGATCTCGAATGATGCACATTATCACACTGTTATTACCAATTTGTTCTTAAAAAGTGTATATATTAGTGATCTTTTTCAAGTGCTTTCCTTTTCCCCTTCACTGAGATCAGGCCCTTCGCCCGAATCAAAATCGAGACTCGAAGTTCTATTATATTAGACTCGAAGAAATATTCAATCGTACCGTTATAGTCTCAAATCATAACAGACTTTAAGTAAAATAAAAACAAAATTGTTACCGTCCCTAATATCAATGATGTAAAGCCAGCGTAATCGATCAACAAGAGGACCAATAAATCAATATAAATTACAGATTAATTGTTTTCATCGTGTCATCTGTAGAATCACACATATTTTCCCCTACCTTTATATTTTTTACAGTTATAAAATTTCAGAAGTATTTCGTACTACATTTTTATTTCAATAGCTATTCTATTCTGTCATGAATGAATTACGAACTCTCAGAAGGGTTAGGTTTTTCTTGGTAGTCTGCTTAGCGTTCGCGAGTTCATGTACTTGCGGTCATTATTAACTGAAAGTATTTAATACATTTAAATGAAAAATCAAATTCGCTTAATTTATTCACATTTCATTTAAAATTCAAATTTAAATTAATACTTTAAATAGTTCCCTATGAATTAATAAATTATTTTGATAATACGTCTTAAAAATATGTTCCTTGTTTTTTCCCATACACAGCGTCGTTTTTAATATATTTTAGAGTTTGAACAAAGACCAAAATAAAGATTATAATTTTAAATTTATTTTAAAATTTAGAAAAAAAAATCATTCAAATCTTCCGTTGAGTTTTCGAATATATAACACAGTTACTTATTAAAAAAAAAAAAAAAAAAAATGTATAAATATTATAAATATATTATTAAGTAAGTATTTATTTTATAAATTGCTTAAAGATTTTGTGTATCGATTCAAATGTTAATATTACATTTTTTGGGTATATATGTTCAGTTGTGTACTGAAATTTCAATCTAGGAATTAATGAAATCCCATATGGTTAATCGTTTACTGACCAAACAGAAAGTGCAACATTTTTAAAATCATTGTGATTTAGCGAACACGAAAAATGTATAGACTACTCGTATATACGAATAGAAAAATTTATTGTAGCAGCACAAAAATACTTCAACACAATTTTTGTTTAATGATGCCGAGGTAGGTAATAAATAAAGAAGTAAACTACACCGTAAAATGTTTATATTTATTTTATAAATAATTTTTTATTAATTGCTACCACCCCCGGCGAATATTAATTAGTCTCCATACTTTAACTATTGGATGTAACTTAAGAGGTTTTATTATTGACTTAAGGTGAAAATAAAAAACTGCGTTACCGTCTTCGAGTGTATACGCACACAAAGCAGTACAATGGTGGCGGCGCGGCTTTGGCACAAAATGTTCAACATAAATGCTACAAAATACTTTAATTACGTTAGTGTTTAGTTTTTTCTTTTTTTTTTATATATATATTTATTTTTTATTTCACTTTGCTTGCCAGATGCCGTCTTATTATTTCAGTTCTCGAGGTTTCTATAATTGCTTTTCTACTTATATTGCGTCCGTGTTCGTTTTTGTGTATACATATATTTTATATTCTTGTCCAATTCAATGGGGAAATCCTTCAGATAAAGCCGTTTCATTAAGTCGCGGTGTCGTATTTTTCGTCCAGTAAACTAACTGTCGTCAGATTTTAACATGAAATTGCATTCTCTTTCTCCTTTTGCGCGCCACCCCGAACAGTATACAATACGTATTTAATTTAAGAGCGATATTATATTCATATAAATACATGTACACAATATATTATGAAACTTGAAATTTTTAGCTAAGAACAAACTCTTATCCTTAAAAAAAAAAAAGTAAAATAAGAACATTTTTTTTTGTTCTAAAAGTTCTTAATCTTAAAAATTACATATTGCACTTAATATAATACGTTCATTTACATTATTATTATATTATTATTTTTATCGACAATTTTTCTATGTTTCATTTATGTATTTTTTCATTAGTTATAGTGTTTTAATGCAATTTTGAAAAAATGAAAAATTGGTCCATATTTTTCAGTGTTATAATTGATAGTTGTAAAAACAAAATATGTACTTTTAATCTGTTTATTATAGCAAACGTTTACTGGGATGAAAGTATTTGAAATAAATTACAAAAATAAAAATAAGTTTTAATCGAAAATGGTCAAGACTATAACGAATTTCTTGAAATTGCAATACTTAGGAAAAAAATGATAATTTGGGGCCGAAAGTACACAATAAATAAATGGTTTATATTTTACTATTATTCCAATACAAAAAAAAAAAAAATATATATATATATATATATCTACTATTTGCTCATATCGTTAGAATACATCGTTAAACTATATTCAATAAATTTTCGGATTTAATTAATATAATATCATACCTTTATATTATAATAATAATTATTTAGTAATAACAACTATTATTCTTGCAAAACTTTGAGTTAGTTTTTTTCGGTGTTGGTGAGTTGATTCGGGAGACTTTATTTATATATTTATTTATTTTATTTATTTAAATAATTAAACGGGTTATAACCCAATTACATGATAGGTAGATAAATAATGCACAGTAGTATAGATGGTAATAAATTACATGATTCATAAAAATATGGAAACAGAAGATAAGATTTAAACTATATGTGTTAAAATAAAATAAATAAAATACAAAGGTTGAACATAATGTAAAACTGTAAGATCTATTAATAAAGTAATTTATACTTAAATATGGTAATTTTAATATTGGTTAAAGCTATATAATGAATGAAAAGAAAATAAGTCTATGTTATAATTATTGGTTAATTGCATAATACGGTAAATCGGACTCTTCATTGCATAATTTTATCGCTGGTTGGGGGTATAAAATGTAACGTGTAATCTGGTGAGACGTTACGGAACTAAAAAGGATAAACGGGAAGGATAATATAAAAAGTGGTAATATCAATTGATTATTAAATTAAGGCAGGTATGAATGAATAAATTCGGCCTATTAGCATTACCCAGAAGACACCTCGAGGAGGTTGGCCAAAACACTAGGAGCGTTCCAACATTTTTTTTTTCATCGTTTTTATATTTTGAATCATGGTGATATGATAATTAATATAATATAGTTAATTAAAATATAATTAATTTTGAAGGTTTTTCAAAAACATCTTTCACAGCTTTCCTCTTTAAACAATTACTCAGCGTTTGCCGCCAAACAATACTTTCTTCAATTTTCTTACAAGGAATTGAGTTTTAACTAACACTTACAGCTACTCTTTCTACAAATCTAACGTTGGATATCATTCGATAGAATTTTATGTAAACCATTCTTGTTTATTCATCTATTGGTATTAATGGTTTTAGACTTTTTGCTTGTTATGAGCTCTATATTTATTCACAAATTGACCCCACGAACTAATGTTGAACTTACAACGGCTGCAGTGTTAGAGAAGAACGTGTATACAATTCTAGTATGTTCGACTACCACAACTGCTGTCAATCTGCAAATCAATATAAACTTGTAAATGATAAAATTCGATAAAATACCATTTTTTTCCGTTGCAACTAAATAATACTTAAGGAAATCAATTCGTAAATACCTCTTAATAGCCACTTAATCAATTAACCGGTATCGATAATAATGTACTAGTATCTGGCAATTATCTCGTACCCAGCAGTTTTTTTCAGCCTAATTATTTGAAAGCATTAAACAGCAGTAAAATAGTTATAATAATTATTTACGAAAAATGATAACAGTGCGTTATGCAGTGCATTTGAACGTACTGATAGTCAATTGAACACTATGAAATCATTAAAAATATTTTTATGCAACGTAACATGTTGTTTGTATCGACGAACCATAATACTAATAAAAATATGTTTTATGTATAATGTGCGTATAATTGTTTTGTAATGTCAAATGGGTAATATTGAAAGATTTTCTCAGCGTTTGAGTTAGAACGAGTTCTAGTTGAAAATGGTATTGCAAATTTTGATTAAACCGACTTTAGGGTTTATTTGTGTTGCAAAAGAAAAGGGAAAATATTAAAATTTTAGTGAGTTTGGCTGTTGACGTGCTCGTCTTATTAAATTTGAAACTGAAAAGTAGATTTGGCAATAAGTGTTGTTGAAGTCAAAATGTATACTGTATTTGTACGTGTGCAAAAATCGTTGTTTTAAAACGTCGTTAAAAATATATATAAATTGTTATTGAACTAATTTACATCAGTCAACGTTAAGGTAAAAAAAAAAGAAAAAAGTTTTTAATTAAAAATAACAATTAAAACGTTGCTTAATATTATTAAAATGTCTGATATAATATTTGTGGTAAACATAATAGAAAGAGAGATGAGTGTTTGTGCGAACGAAACGGAATATTGTATTTTTTTGTAATGAAAAATGTCCATTGCTGGGAGGGATGGGAGGAAATAATACGTTATATTTTTTCTTTTTGTTGATTAAATTCAGAACGAATAATGTTTCCAGTTTAATTTTAGTATTTCTATTTTATATTACTTTATTAGACACAGCAAGGAAGTAATATTGACTGAACGTGTATTAATTTATTTTCAAATGTATTTCATGAACCCCTCTACTCATACCATAACCACCAGTGTCGTATTTTTGGAAAATATGAACATATCTCCACTTAAGCTTTTTATTATTTTTCTATAAGTATTTTTCAATTATTTTACTATACTTTTATTCTTTATGAATGTTTATAGTTCTGACAAGTACGATAGAAGTAAATATTTTTCTTTTATTTATCTCGATTAAACTAAGTTGTAAACAGAAATGTGATACTAAATTATATTATTAGAGTTATAAATTTAGCATCTACCTATATATATTTTCAAAGAAAATTACTAAGTACCTACAGCATTACTCTACAGTCATATTTCATCTAATAAACCGATTGTACATAGTAGGTATTCAAATTTATAAAAATAATTATCATCATTGGCTATACATTTTTAAACGTTGTATCGTACAGGTATATTACGTATTGATACGATGATTGTTATTGCTACGTCGGATATTGTTCAACGGCTGATGCAAAAAAAAAAAAAGTTAAATATTATTTTTAACGTCTGTGAATTATGTTTATTTCATAAATCTCAAAATAATAATTACAATGTGTCGTGTATGCGAATAGTACAATTGGTTTTCAGTTTATATTTTTTACTGTTCTGAGTCTAATACACGGCAGCTATAAGAACATGACGTTTTCAGTGTTGATTTAAATGTAAATGATTTTTTTTGATATAGCATCGTCTTTGGATGGCCAGGTATCGGGGAACTCGTCGTAGTATATACATAGTGAAGTAACGATGTACACATCAAAGAAATTTAAAATCGGCTAGTGTGTATTATTCGTCTCGTCTTTGGATATTATATGTATATAGGTGCCTACGCACAATAAACCGTAAACGTTTGCTCGAGAATTATTATTATTGTATTCGTATATCATAACAATAGACGCGGCGCGGTGTAGCGAAAGACTCGATTGTATCATATCAAAGGAGAACGAGAAAAATTCGAAGAGAATAGAACGCGCGTGGTAGGTAGTATGACAGTATGAGTTTTACTGTCCGTCCCTAGACGTAACATAGACAAATCTATGCGTTGTACTGTAATCTCAGACTGTTGATAATATTATATCGACAACCAATCGAAACTGATTTCCGTTATCTCGCGACCACCACTTAAACGATAATTTCATCGTTAGAAAAGTAGTGATGATTTTAGTAGAAGAAAAAAAACTAATTTAATTGTAATGCCTACGCTCGGTAACGTGTGTTTATTTAAGATCATCGGAAAATAATTTGTCTTGTCGTATTAAACTCATAATTATAAAAAAAAAAGAACTACTCAAAATCTGTTAAGACGTTTAGAATTCGGGTAAAATAAAATTCTGATCTGTGTCAAATTGAAGTTTAATACTATGGGCCTTGACCGTCGAAAATTGTAATGTTATAAAGTGACCTACAAACCGTATGCAAAAATAGTTGACGCAGACGATATGAAGGGTTAATGAAAAATCAAGTCTTTTTTGTCCTTTTGAGTTTGAAATCGTAACGATAATATTATAAATAATAACAATAAAACGATGATTCGAGGTACGTGCAGCACGTTAATTTATTTTTTGTTCATGGTGTTCCGCTGTCGGATGGGATGACATTAAAATTATGGTAAAAAAAAAAAAAATTAATTAATTAATTAATTAAATAAATAAATTAAAAAAACAAAAAAAAAAAAACGTATTTTTTACGCATACCCGATGGACGAGACGTTTAATTTACATTGTTGTGTATTATAATATCTATTGTGTAGTTAATTATTGTTCATCCCCCGTCTCATAAACGTACGTGTCTCATAGCGGATTCAAATTATACGACCACCGTGGACTTTGAGCTATTATTTCTGATCGTAACGGTGGTGGTGGCGGCTGTTGTGGCGGCATCAGAAGCAGCAGTGGTGGCGGCGGCTTTTTCTTTCCACGGATCGAGAGACATTTTTATTAAACTGTCGCAGCCAACCCTCTCGTTACCGACTTTTCGAGAGCTGCGCATCACGTGCAACTGAACGGATTCAATTTCGTCGGAATTGTCGCAAATTATTGCCGCAAACGTGGTTTTTCGGATCTCTGACAGTTGATCTGTTCACATGTACAATATAAACGTTCACACACACAAATACACGTACGTACATATGATAAGTTTGTACGATCGGAGGGGATGAAAACAAAAATACTAATATGCAATGGAACGGAAATACCATACGTTGTTTACGTTGTGGAATTAGAAGTATAGGCACGCCAGGATGGGTGGGTATTAACGTGGAGATCGTCAAGATAAAAGAGAGTTTAGAGGGAACCGCGGAAGGAGATGCGAAAACGGTAGGGAGAAGAAGGACGTATGGTTTATGCGTGCAAAACTGTGTCCTTACCCTCGTTGAATGCTTGAGGTTTTTCGCTCGTCTCGTACCAATAACGGTCGCCCGATTTCAACCGTAGAAATTGATCGGCCAACAGACACGTGATCGTTGGTCCTAAAATACTTCCGTCCAACGGTCTCTCTGACAGCAGTCCGGTATACAGGTCCAAGTCGTCGACTGATCTGTGACGCACGTACGGGTACAATTATTTAATATTATCATGTTATTTTAGTACACAGGAAATGAATCCATACGGGCGGTTATAAATATTCAAAACCAGTTGTAATGCAGGTAATACGATAGTGTTACGTTAACTGCCGTTATAAGCGTAATAATGACGCGTAAATTAACGATTTGGCCGCAATTATGTTGATATATATTCAGAGTTCATTAGAGTTTGAACAAAAGTAGTTTGCTGTTGCATTAATGCCTATTTCCCGGTGATACAGGAATTAGATAGAAGTAAATACAAGTTGGTAGATGTAAAGAACGGCCCAGAGATTCGCACGGTTATGTTCATAGTTTCCTCGTCATGATTTTTTTGTGTTATGAAGTTATTAAACATTAATTTCTTCAATTATAAAAATAAAAATATTTAGAGTTATAAGATGTTGTCGGTAATTCATCGACTCCAGCTTTTTTTTTCCGCGTTTATTCGAGTTTCGATAGATACGATGCTGACATTAGATTTGAAAAAAGCCTCTCTTACTCCTATTTATGTACTGTCAGATTTCTAGAACTTCCCCCCACCCACGGTCTGTTGATGTAATACTTGAATGGTCCCATAAGTGAAATTATTCAAAACACACGGTTTTGCTGTTCGCATTTTTGATCGCGTACATTACCCCCTCACGCTTCTTTCGGAATTAACATTTAATGAATTCCATTTTATCCCTAACTAGGTTGCATGTCGAGTATATTAATGCGACGTCCGTCGTGTTTAGAGGAGTTTGAACTTCAGATACATTTCAATCGAAAACTTTACGTGTACCACACTGACTGGATGGAGTACATATACATAATTAATATTGTAATTATAGCACGCGCACGCGCACACGTATTTATATATTTTATGTATATACGTAGTTAAAATATATATACGTAGTTATAAGTACTTTATGGTCCGATGGTTGTGAAGCGCGGATAATGAAATTTCGGATACTACATAGTGAACGAATATCGATGATATTTAAAAACGAATAAGTTTTTCTTGGTAAGACTGCATGTAGGTACGCACTTACGAACACGAACACACACACATACAAAACTCGTGCGTAGAATATATTATATGTAATTAAAGACTTTGATGTCGGGCTTAGCGTGGACGAAGTTTTAATTGACGTGGAGATCACAAAATACATGTGTACTGCCAAATCGAAGTATTTTTATACTTATACTAAATACCCATATCCACTCGGTATACACTCTAATCCGACGCTATATAGTTCATGAATATTTTTTACTTATACTTTTATCGATGAGTCTATATCTTTAGCAAGAGAGGTCGAAATCAGTCATATATATTATTTATACATATACATAAATAGTAAAAAGAAGGATCGAGTTACTCGAATATTTTGTACTTAGGTATTAGCACACTATGTATAAAAGGAAGGACTAATTTTTTGTTATTGACGCGTAATAATACTTATTTTCTGTGTACATACGAAGAGGAATTCAAAAGAACATCATTGTACATTGGTTTCAAGTTTAAAAGAGGATCTTTTAAAGACCACTACCTTACATCTACCCCATTCAACAGTGGAGTCTCACTCGACCTTGGGGAATCTCACCTTTTTATAAGCTTTAAATATATTGTTGAAGTGTAACAGTGTAAATTACTTGTATATTTTCGTTATTCTCTGCAATGTTACGGTTCCGAAAATTCCGTTTAAATCATCAAAACTTTGTGGACGAGGAAATCCGCACAACCGACGCCATTGCGGGTATGCTGGCAACCCGTGATCTCGTCCTCTTTGGATGTTCAACGCTACTAAATCCAATCCACATTGTTTCTGTGTGTGTTTGTTTCCATGATTTTTTTCGAACAGATGTCTGGTTATCTACGTTTACGAAACAATGCAAAACAATCACTGTTAAATTGAGATAATCAATCACATGGGTTCAAAAATAAAATAAAAATTATTTTACTTCAATAGTTCTGTTCTATTTTAATATTGAATACTATATTGTAGGTCTATATTAAAAAAAAAAACGGGAAAAAAACATTATAATGTTAGTTGTAAGATCGTAACGAGTAACTCTTAGCATTTACGTTGCGAATTGTCTGAGGACCGGGTTACTAAATTTTACCCGTTAGTTTCACAATTTGAAATTCTTATTAGATACCGAAACAGAATCTTAAGTGATGGAGAGGGGGGGGGGACAAAAGGAAACTCCTATATTTTTCATTGCGTTTAAATCGCCTTCTCTTAAAAATTTCTCGAAAAAGTTCACTAAAACGCTCAACTGTTAAGTCATAGTAATCGCCCTCATTGACAGTTACTTGTATTATTACTAATAAAAATCTTTTGAAAAAAATTTGTTTTATTTTATAACTATACTCGTTTTATAGTCCAGCCGGTGGTTGATCATAGGTTACAGTTTCGAGAAACAGTGTCTTACAAATATTGACCATTACACCAAATATTATTTAATAGTTATACGTTACGTACTACATATTATACACGTATACAATTATAACTCATGGATTGGTATAAGGAACGATCAAAATGTTTTAGGAAATCAACGATTTTATGCCACTTTAAGCCCCCGAGCGAAGCGATAGATGTTTACCATTATTGTTTTTTTTTTCGATATACGAAGATCGCAAATTAATGCGATTAATACTGCAGCGGAATTACGTCACACGCAATCCAATAGTATATTGTTGGATTTTATTTTTGTTTTAGAGACAACGGTTGAACACCAGTGAAACATAATAATGTAGAATTCCTTTTTTTTACTGTTATTATGTATTCGTACGCAGTTCTTACTTCGGGAGTGAAAAACGCGTCCGATTTCCCGGCACTCGTGTTCATGGCTCCTCGGATGACGCTGTCCACGCCGCCGCAATTGTACAATTTGTATGGGTTAAATAGCATCTTTCTCATTTCGACGTACTCCGGATTGCTGTCGTCGTTACGCAGGAATTTCATCACGCTCTGCGAAAACAATAACCGTAAAAATTTCGATAATAAAAACAACAACATAATAAATCCGTTTCGTCAAGAACATTGTAGCTGTCTCGAGTTTGAATGAAATCATATATCATAAATAATATATTATTAGAAATTTGTGACTAATCTAATTAATCTAATTTTGACTAACGTATAGAAAAATATAAATCCTGCCTGATCGTATTTTTATCTCTGCATCTGAGAAAAGATTCACTGAAGCCTAGAACCTAGTATATTTTATGGCAGAAATCATTGCTATCGAAGAAACAATTATCCCCATGAATAATGTATCTATCATATGTGAATCACTCGGCACTCCAACTTCTTAACGATCAACTGGTCCAAGCAAATTAGTTTTTTCAAAAAATACTCAACATTACGGCCAACCTAAAAAATACCATCGTGTCTATGTGAGTCCCTTCAAACATCGTATTGGTATTACCGGTAAGGAAGAGACCAATCTATTAGCAAACCAATCTATATCAACACCCGAATAAATTGAAATAAAAACATAATTACACAAAAAGGTGCATTAAAAATAATCGACCAAACCTTCACCCAGGAATGGCAATCTCAACACAACATAATAGAATAGCATAACAAACAATAAATTAAAAAGTACAAAAGAGAGATCGTCCGAATATGGTGATCCTTCGTCGACATAACCCATAGACACTGTTACCACTAGAACCAGAGTAGGCCACACACATCTAGCCCATTCTTACCTCTTCAACCATCACTTTATTTTTACAAATTTGTACATTCAATTTATAAACCTATTATAATAATTAAGTAATTATTAATATGTATATATATTTAAATTACTGAGTAGATCTATGTACAATTTTTTGATTAGATGCTCAAGCCATTCCTCGATAAGAAAAACGTTGTTGCTACTATTAAAACAGTATGGTACATCCGTCGTTATCGTCGGCAAATCGTATAAATATTTTATGCACCACACATAATAAGCACTCGGTTTTACGGCGATCGTAATAATTATTATTACACGTACGGTATATGTGTATATGTGTATATTCGTACAATGTCGTTTCGCGGGTGCTCCTCGAGGGGTTTAATTCGCACGTGTACGCTGATGCACGCACATGACCGGGTTTTTCTACACGTTTGATGTGCAATAATAATATAATGTATATTACTACGGTTTTTAGAAGCGGATGCGAGAAAAAATTACTCCGACCGGGACACATCGCGTTAATAACATATACGTGGGTACGATTACGCGACATAATAATAATAATTTATGTACCTACGCGCAAAATTTGCATGCACGAACATGCAGTGCGATCCGTTGACTGGCCCTGTTCAATTTTTCGGTAAACGCAAGCAGTTCTTGAAAAAAATGAAGAAAAAAAAAACACTCTTGTTGATGTAGAACGATTTTCGTGTAGCAAACTAAATATTGCTGACATCATTTCTAATCAATCGTTAGTAGTCATTACGTTTTTGCTAAAATTTTGAATTTATTTTAGTTTTATTATTATATATTATAATTCTTATCATATTTCGAGTGTTCAAACTACTTTTCAGCTTCCGCTCAACGTCAATTTATTTCCAAGCGGAATTCATTTTTAGACATTTCGATTGATAAAAAAATGTTCAGTTATAATTTTAAGTTAAAATACTGGTTTTATCAATATTTTTAACAAATTGACTGGTTATATTCGATTTTTCTGCTTTCCTAACTTTTTTTAAAAATAAAAAATTATCACACGAATCAAACCGATATGAACGACCGAATTTATTGCCGTCATTTCAACTTTTTCCAGCCGGGTCTCATCAAACCACAACTATATCTTAGGAGAAATGGATTCATTCAGTTTTCGTAGTATTTTAGATGTCTCTGTTTTTATTCGTAGCCCCGAAACACTGACTTTTGTCCAGGATTTGCTAAACAGCCCGCCCAATCGGTGCTTGAGACTAATAGCTCCACTTGGCCGAGCCATAATTTTAATGCCAAATATGAGTGTTTGCCATCCGGTGAATCGTGCTTAATAATTGTATATTATATCTTAGAAAAATAATAATACAACCATCAAAAAATAAAATCGCGGGAACATAGTATAAAATATGAGAATAAATATGAATAAACCATCGATTTTTATCAGTGATACATATTAAGTCATTACAATACAGATATTACTTTTCAATCGAGTGAATGCATGGGTCAATTGTTATATTTTTTATACTCGATTGGAATATTAAAAACCATAATATGTTTTTAGCGAAATGGATTCCATCTGGCGGAATGTAATCGGATAAAGAAAATGAAAAAACGATTTTAATAAATATATATATCAATAAACTTTATTATTTTTGTTTGGCCTGAATAAAGAAACCTTTTAAAAATTATATTTTCAATAGTCTATTATACGTTCGGTAGCGATTACCATCGGGTAGTTTTGACGAAAAAAAACACAATAATAATAAAAATAATAAAGGACAGCAATATTTGTAAACGAAAAGTACAATTGATAACATATTGTTAACAATGAGATGTGTAATACGAATCGGAGTGTAATGCGAAAACTTAGTATCATAGAAGATTCGAGGAACCCTTCATTGATGTCCTACGCAAGATAAGTTGTTGAACTATATGTGGACCGTATAGTTTGGGGCAAAGGATACTATTAGTGAACTAATAACAGCTGTATTATTATTTAGTTGAACCATATTTCCTATTGCGTAAAATGACGACGGGTAAATTATATGAGTACACAAATATACGCTTTCAGTTCGAATACAGTGACCAGTTATATTATTTTCTAAGACCGTGTATGATATACATTATGTGTAATCGGTTTGTAATCAGAGGGGAAGTACAATTGGGTCTGAAACCTCGACGGGGGTTAGGGGTTAGGGTTATAAAAAGTCACCATCTCATGTTTTTGGTTTCGGATACAATGAAACCTTTGTTTTCGGCTATATATATATATATATATATATATATACAAGTGTGTGTGTGTACGTAGTATATGGACTACGCGTGTAAGGCTTGGCTAACTTTTTAAATGGATTGCGTTGCAAACGAGCGATGCAATTATAGTAAATACGTTTTTTTTTAGATTCTGAGCCAGGCGATAAATGAATTAGTTTTTACGATGAGGATTTTTTTCATAGATCCTGTTAGTAAATCTACACGAAAAGTTTCTCGCACTACCTTATCAGACCGGAAACTGGCACGTTAAACATGTCGTTTTACCGTTATCTGGTATAGTTTTCGTCAGATTAACGTACTCATTTTGATTACTATACCACGATCGCTGCATTCAATATCCGTGTCTTGTCAGTTATTATTGGTCCATCGATTTTCGAATTGTTTATCGATGCGCTACGAACATCGCTCACTTTTTTGAATACGCATAAAGATACGAATAACGATAGCCTACAGGAACCAGGACGAATCGGTAAACAGCTACTACGTATTTCGATCTAGAACATTACGTTTCGGTAGTATTTGACGATGGAAAAAAAAACACGTCAGCATAAAGCCCGATTCATATCTATCCGGCATGGCACAGCACAGCACGTAACGGCACGATAAAACATTGTATTATTAGTTTATATGAGATAATTCACATTGGTAAGTACGTCACCGCACCAGCACAGACCAGTACCGACCGGACCGACCGACCATAATTCGAAAGAATGTTTTGACGGTCCAGTTCGTGCCGGTCTGTGTCTGTACGTTTAGTGTGGTTACGTTACGTGTGAACATAGAAACCGATAAACATCGATGAAAAACTATTCAAATTTACATAATTTTATTTAGATTTTCTTTATTCCTTTTCTTGAAAATGTCGTGAAACCAAATCGATCTTTTTTTAATATTTATTTTTCTAACGCCTAGTTGTTCTTCATCTTCGTCAATTAAAACTGCTATCATAGCCAAATCCGTCATAGTTAAATGACGAAACATATTATATTATATTTTAATAATCACTGAACTAGCTACACAAACCCTTGTCGACTGCAACACGGAAAGAAGCACGCTAATACTGCAAAATGTCATTACAATATTACAGATCAAGAAAGTATTAAGACGTCGGTGTGTGCTTGTCTTGTGTGAACGGTGCCGTTACGTTACAGTCCGGCACTGTGCCGTGCCGGACAGATGTGAATCAGGCTTATCGGTCAGCTTTGATTGCACGTGTTTTTCGTTCGCGCACGGCGTTTAATACGCCGCATAAATTCGTGTGTAATTGCGTTCGATTGCATTCAGCGTCTGTCGCGAAATGTAACAACTTGCACACACGTCGTGCCGAAAACCACCCCTTCCTCACTGGTAGACCTGTACAAGCGTACGGGCTCGCGTATACACGGACGTGCAATGTTTACGCGCCGAGGGCTGGGGTTTTCGTTGTGCAGCCATAAGCGTATACACGGGGGATGCCGGGTGTGCTGGTGTACCTTCCGAAATGTTCTAAACGCGGCCCTACAGTTTAAGTCCAAAAGTAAAGGGTCCGTGTTTGAACTGATGTCACGCAAATTGAATGTAGTTTGTACAAAAACATTTGGTGAAAAATAAACGATGTTTTGTAAAAGTAAAAATAAAACAAAATGCGCCTGCATCTTACTTATGATAGTATAACAGCTATAATTGACTAGTATAGTACAAGTCGAAAACAATTGTAGCCGTCGGGGGAAAATACACGAGATTCGAGGAGAACACGTTCATTGGCACCCAGTGGCGTGTTTTCAAATTTTTCGTGCGGCGTGGGAAGGGGGTTTTTTCCAAGAAATAAGCGATTTCATAACGTTACGTAACCCACGTATAAGGTACGAGTAAATTACTGTGTTAATCTACTATTATTATAAAAACGAACGAAGAGTGTGTTTATAACCGCATGACATAAATTAATGTTCTCTTAACCCGGGCGTACCTTCGTGGCGAGTCGTTCATGAATTTTAAACCTTTTTTTCTTCTGGCGGGAGGGGTTGGGTCGAGACCCGGTAACCTCTACGCCCGGAAAACACGCTACTGGCGGTACAAAATAAAA
This sequence comes from Sipha maydis, assembly GCA_034509805.1. Lineage (NCBI taxonomy): Eukaryota > Metazoa > Arthropoda > Insecta > Hemiptera > Aphididae > Sipha > Sipha maydis. The sequence continues at coordinate 762 of JASXSY010000734.1, read as the reverse complement.
AGTTACGTTTGTCTGGTTATCCATGCATTATAACGCATTCGACGCACCTAGACACGTTTCGCGAGGACAGGGCCTAAGAGTATTGTAGGCCCCCCCTTCCAAAACGCGACCCCGCGCACGTTTACGCGCGCGCGGTACCACCCCAGCGGGATTTCTTGGGAAACATGTGCGCACACAAACCCGTGCGCACGTGTACAACCGTATGTTTGTAGTATGTGTACGTGTGGGCCAATGTTTACGGCGCGCGGGAGGTGCACGGCGTATTTTATTTCGCTCCGGGCCACGTACTCCATTATTCGGTAATCGTTATCGGCTAAACGGCACGTGTTGTGCGTATCGAAACGAAAACCCTGGCAAATCAATATCCGGAACGTTTCCCTAACGGCTACGGTTACGATTGCGGTAGCGGTACCTGTACACCTGTTTTGCCGGCACGTCTCCGCACCGGGATCGACACTCATCTTATAAAACATAGCCGCCCAGTGCGCATTACATACTTTTGGGTAATTTTAATTTTTTTTTTTTTCCAACATTACAAGCTTTGACGTAATAATATTTATAAGCCATTCGTACGTTTGTGTAATTAATCAAATAACATTGCGTTTTTCCGAAAATATTAGAGAAAATATCAAAACAGACAAGACCCGTAAAATAGTCGTGTGCAAGCGCGCGACAACAATGTCACGGTAAATCTAAGCACGTTTCACAGGTTATCTGCCCATACTTGTAATGCGCAACGGTTACGATTACCGAACAATACAT
>JASXSY010000733.1:0-144087 GCA_034509805.1 Sipha maydis | reverse complement strand
AACTTAATAAAAAATGAGTACATATATGATGTCTACTTTTTTTTTGTTTGATGCTTTTGTTTCCAATTTAGTCTATAATTTTTTTTTTTATTTTTTTTTTGATAAAATGAATTAAAAAGGTTAATTGTCTAGTTTGTTTACTGTAAATAAATATCAGTAATAATTTTTATTATTTTTTCAATTTGTTCTTTGTACGTATTAATAACTGGAGTGAAACATAGTTGACCAAAGTCGAAAAAAAAAGAGGTATATTTATTTCGGGATAGCCGAATTGCACTTATTGCCTACAAATAAATGGTCGAATTGCACTTGGATTGAAAAAATATAATGGTCGAACTGCATTCTGGTAAAAAGTTGGAGTCAATTGGAAAACCTGTTAAAAATATTACGAATCTTATCTCTTTGTTGAAGAACGCTACGGCGCGGCGTCCTTATTTAATAGCATTATATATTATAGTTCGTGCTATTTAGATAAAGCACATAATATTATTGTCGCCAAAAATGACAAAAAAATAATTATAATGATGACAATGATTAAATTTGATGATTAAAAAAAAAAAAAATTTATAATAATAATAATAATAATATGTATATAATGGTATCCGGTGAATTGATCGCTGGTGAATTAATTCCGCGTATAATAGTTTTCTTTGTTTCGTCTACGATTAAATCTCCTTTCAAATAATTAATTTTTATAATATTAATATCGCTACCTGTGTCTAATAATAATTCTAGTTCTTTAAATTTAGCGGCATTTGATGTACATATTATGTGATTATTGATTATTACTGATTTAATGTGAAAACATCGTCGTATGTTTCCTCCGCGGTTATTTGGTTGACGGTACGAGGTCCGCGCGCCTCGCCCGAACGTCCGTTTCCCGAATTATAATTGTTACGTTAGTTATTTCGTTTTTTAACACATTCTGACATTTTGTGTCCCGTTTTGTTGCAGTAGCTGCATGTTATATTTCGCGTATTATGATTATTTGTATTGTAATTAGTTGGTGGTCACGTATAATTATTTGACTGGTAGTTATTTGGTCGATTAAAATTATTACGATTGTTAGAAGGTGGTCGATTGTTATAGTTATTATAATTATTATCTGGTATTCTTTGATTTGAACGTTGGACTGGTTGCGATCTGCATTAACTAGCAAAGTATCGTCCATTACATTTATAACATATTATTGGTTTTTTATTAAAGTTGTTATTATAATTATTTCTATATCGATTATTTTGTTGGGGTTGAATATTATTACTCCCGCTATTATAATTATTACGATAATTAGTGTTCAATAAGTTTCGCGTTTCTTTTTCGGCGTTAAATTCTAACTCTTCCGTATTAGCTATGTTTTTAGCCTCTTCTAATGTTTTAGGATCCCTTGATTTTACTACAATTTTTATTGGTTTTATTAATCCTTTTATGTATAATCCTAATGTTTGCTCTTTTAATTGAGTTTGAATAATTTTAGCTTCATCTTTAGGTTTATTAAATATATTATAAAAATAAGTTGTGATATAGGTGTATACCGGTTTTATTGAGCTCTCGTGAGATCGTCGTTTTCGTCGGGAAAAAGTGAACAGTTTTTTACGCTGAAGACACCAGTGGATTCGTCTCGAGATTCGAGATTCGTTCTCCCATACCGACTTCGAGGTAATCGAACCAAGGGTTGAGAAGCCGCAGCCGAAACAAGGGACAACACAGGTCAGAAATATATTTTTCCATAGTGACAGAACGGATAGGGCTATTACTCCTATCTGGACGGACCTATAACTTTGGAATTTATAGGGAGCATACCCACGGTTGCTCCCTTTCTTCCGATATAAGAATCAACTCTGTAGGTTCAAATACGCACCCTCCAGGGCGGTTTGAACATTCGAAAATTTATATTTTTAAACAAAAATTGTTATTTACCAAAAATCAACAAACTCGTTAGCGATCCGCGTTGCTAACAGTTTGATTTTCGATAAATTTTTCTAAGTTCGAATTTAAATATCTCCGTTACGCCGTTGCTAATCGGAAATCAACAGGCTTTAATTTATTTATTTTTCGAAAATTTTACAAATCTGAAATAAAAAATAACTCAAACCCGTCCAGATAAGATTGATAGCGTAGGTGGCGGGTTTTTGGGGATATCTAGGGTTTCAGGATAACAAGCAACATCCAAACATGGACGAAAGAGACAAACCAAGTACTTCAAGAGCTACAAAGCCCAAAAAGACAACAACGGTTAAGAAAACTAAAGAGCCACCACCTAATCAAGAATCTACATCGGATAGTGAATCAGATGATGGAATTATGCAAGAACTTAAATCCACTTTGAGAAAGCAACAACTAGAAAAAGAAAAAGGAAAAGAAAAAGAGAAACAAAAACAAAGACAGTTTATGGGAATCCATAATCCATAATCCATAGTCGAGACATTATTCCCTCAGGTACCAAAAATCAGATGGCCAAATATGCCTGCGGAAACGAGGTTCCCAGAGATAACGAACGCAGAGGTAATAGAGGCCGGCCGAAAAATACCTACGGGTAAGGCTCCGGGACCGGACGGCGTACCAGACTTGGTGATCAAACAAATATCAACCATCAAACCAGAAATGCTCAGGGACCTGTTCAACGCATGCCTGAGAGAGAGTACGTTTCCGAAAGAATGGAAAATAGCAAAACTGGTGTTGATTCGTAAAGGAGACAAGCCATTGGATAATCCTAAGTCGTACAGACCTATTTGCCTGCTGAATACGATTGGCAAATTTTTTGAACGCATTATCAAAACACGTATAGAAAACTACTTAGAGTCATCTCAGGACCTAAACACCAGACAGTTTGGATTCAGAAAAGGGCGTTCTACCATAGACGCAGTGCAAGAAGTAATGAGTATCGTAGAAAAAGCCACAACAGGACCACGGTATAGAATAAAGCTCTGTGCCGTGGTAGCCCTAGACGTGGCTAATGCCTTTAACACGGCTAAATGGCACAAAATAGAAGAGTCCTTACATACTAAAGAAATACCTGCGTACCTCATAGGAATTATAAGGAGCTACTTAAGTGAGAGAGAGCTCCAGTACGATAACGGCGGAAAAAAGGACATAACATGTGGCGTACATGTGTGCTAGGGCCGGTCCTATGGAACCTAATGTATGATGATCTGCTTCAGATACAAACAGGAGGCAATCATCATTGTATATCATCTTCCACATTGGTTGCGTTCGCCGACGATGTGGCGGTGATAACTACAGGTCACACGACTGAAATCCTACAAGAGGTTACAAACAATGCGCTCACAGCAGTCGCAGAATGGATGGACATGGCAGAGCTTTCACTGTCAGTAGAAAATACAGAGGCCATTATTCTTACAAATAAGAGGCGCTATGAGAGGCCAGAGTTCAAAATACGTGGCACGAGTATCCAGATAAAGGATCAAATTAGATATTTAGGAGTGGAACTTCACAGAATTTTCGGGTTCCGTGCACACCTCGCATCGGCGGCTTCAAGGGCGCAAAGCACATCGCAGGCATTATATAGAATAATGCCGAATGTAGGGGGCTCAGGCCAAAAAAAGAGACGCCTACTAGCTACAGTGGTACTAAGCAAGTTACTATACGTGGCACCAGTTTGGTCGTCGGCTCTTGTGTTCAAGAGAAACATCCAAACTATACTTAGACCTCGAAAATTACATTACAATTATATTACATATAATGGTGCATGTTACACCGCTAAAGCTGTTAATTTAATAAAAAGTATTGCTACCCAAAATGTAGAATTGAGTACTCGTGCTGTAATTAGTTCTGCTTCTACTACGGTGATTGAAATTGATTTATAAAACATAAAGAATTAAAGAAGATTAATTTTATATGGTCAACCAAATGTTTTGATTTTTTGATTGTTTAGTTGACAAGTGCTGCTGCAGGACAAATGCCACAGTATATGTTTTAAAGAGGATAGTATGACTCATTCGACAAAAAGAACAAGCTGTGCCATCAAACCCAAAAACTTTAATATAATTGGTCATTCCGGAAGATTATAAGACTACATTTGATGGTAAACCTTTTTTAGTATTTGATAGTGGTCCAGGAGAAAATAGAATTTTAATTTTCTCTACTCAAAAAATCTACAACTTATGCAAAATTGTGAACACTGGTATGCAGATGGCACTTTTTCTACGTCACCAAATTTATTTTATCAAATTTACACCGTGCACGGAATTCAATTTAGTTATATTTTTCCATCAGTTTTCGCATTATCACCTAATAAAACAAAAAATAAATATGTTAATTTTTATTAAGCGTTAAAAAATTTGAACGGGTCATTAAATCCTAAGACAATTATGGTTGACTTTGAAAAATCTGCGATAAATGACATTAATCATGTTTTTAACAATACATCAGTTCGTGGGTGTTTTTTTATCATTTATCGCAAAATATTTGAAGGCACGTACAAAACTTAAGGTTCCAACAAAGGTATACCGAACTGAAACTGTAACTGAAAACGACGTAGAAAATGCTTGGAACGAACTATTAAATTCAGAATTTTATTCGCAAAACGAAGAAATGTTAACACCCTTAAAAAATTATTTTGAAGACCCGTAGATTGGACATCTTGATCGAAGAAATTGAATTTTTAGTACTTTCCTGTTATACGAGACTACCTTGTTTTTTGATAACATCACATTCCTGTTATCTAAGACTACCTCCGTTATCGCGACTACCACAATATATGAACAATATCCATTCTGAATTATCTCTATTATTAGTTTTTGCAATGTGGTTTAACGCGGTAAAATTGTCGAAATAGACGAAAGCTTATTTTCGAAGCGCAAAAATAATACAGGCAGAGTACTTCCGCAACAATGGATTTTTGGAGGGCTATGTCATGAAACCAAGGAATGTTTTTTGGTTCAGGTTCCTGATTGAACTATGTCTACTCTTCTAAATTCAATATCGTTAAATAAAAAAAAAAGGAACAAAAATTTATTCAGATTGTTGGAAGGCATACAACTCTAGCGAACTTGAAAAAGCTGATTATAAACATTTAACAGTAAACCACAGCAAAAACTTTGTAGATCCTCAAACTAGAGCATATACTCAAAATGTAAAACGTCTCTGGGGATCAACAAAATGGCATATTTCACATATTTCATTTTTTTTTTTGTGGGTCATCCCCACAATACTTACATATTGCCATAATATATATTAAAAAAATATTAAAGATAAGTTAGGTAGTCTTGGGTGGTAGTCGCGATAATAGCTGTAGTCTCGTATAACAGGAAAGTACCGAATTTTTTGACGAATTTTTAATATTTTATTTAAACAATTATTTGAATGTATTATTTTAGAATATAATTTTTTTTATAGAATCTAAATAATATTTTACAATGAGCAAATATAACATAAAATAAAAACATATTATAATTTTATAGTGGAATAGCAATAATAGTATTTTAATATTCGTGTAATTTGTTTTGTGTTATTTCTGTAGTATAGTATAACTAAAAAATTATTTAAAATTATTTTTGTTCGGCGATCAATTTTTATGGCGGCAAATTGTACCCGCGATAAATTCACTGGCGATCAATTCACCGGCGATAAATTAACCGGCGATAAATTCACCGGCTATAAATTCATCGGCAATCAATTGTTCTCGACCAATTCACCGCGAACCTAATATAATATAATATAATGTATAACATAATAATTATAATGTAAATATATATAATTAACATAATGTGATGTATAAAACAATCAATTTAATCATGCCTAAATGATAATGATGTTTAAGCTCTTTAAATGCATGATAATTTGATTGAAATACTTTTTTGAGCCCAAGTCTAATTCGACTACTACCTGCTTTTTACTCGAGTGTAGTTCGACCATTACCTTTTTTAATCCCAAGGGCAATTCGACCATACCCATTTATTTATATATTTATAGCAGATGTTCGCAATCTTTTTTGACTCGCGGCACCCTTAGACATTTTCTAAAAATCCGGAGACACCCTATAGACTAATTCGGTTTTTTTTAGCCGTGCAAAAGTATAAACAAAAATAATAAAACATAAATATATAGTATAAGAATGTTAATTATATTTAAGTTATTAATTATAATATTTAATAATCGTATTGTTCATAATAATTAATGTTAATGTATTGTAGTTTTTGTACATGCTTTCAGTTATAAAAACAATGAATCATTTAAATAGATTATAATCTTTATCATGTAATTTTCCTTTTATACGATTTATGATTGCTTGTAATAGATTAACCTATTTTATATTGATTCAAAATAAAAACTAACAAAAATCATTATGGTTCAGTACTTGCGTAAATCACCAAATCATCACCTAAAAAATTGTTTTACTAAGATTAGTATATGTATTAATTTAAAAGCTGTATTATTAATAGTCAAATCCGCAGATTATAATTTTAATGTATTATCTAATAAGTATTTTATTTTTTAAATAATTTAAAGTAAGTATAATAAATAAGGAATAACAAAAAGATAATGAAAATCGAAAATGTCTTATAAATTAAGTTAATAAATAATAAATAAATTAATTTAATTAATAAATAAAATACAATACATTACATTTAAGTCTGCTTTTTTATCATATAGAAATACGAATATTATCAAATCTTTGAGTTTCTCAGAAACATTTTAAAAATAATTACAATTAATATGTATATATTTAGCTGTGTTATTTAAAAAAAATGTCAATATTAACTGCCAATAAAAAAATTGGTAAAACATGGTGTACCTGTATACCTGTAAAGACGCCCATATATATTATATTATATTTATATTTATAGTTCTATATATAAAAATGAATCCCTATTTCCCTTGGTCACGGCATCACATGTAAACGGCTGGACAAATTTCGCTAATTCTTTTTTTGTTTTTTGTTATGTTCATGTCTTACATAAGAACCTTGTCCTGATAATTCAAACAACTAAGTTTCAAATGGGACGCTATGTCAGTAGTAACGAGGCGATGTGGCGTATTTGTTCGTTTCCAATACATGAAAGACACCCCTCTGTAGTTCACTTAGTCGTACATCTGGAAAATGGTCAAAGGGTATACTTTACAACGGAAAACGTATTACAACGAGTTGAGAGGCCGCCATCTACGACATTGACCAACTTCTTTGAAATATGCCAGAATGATGACTTTGCTAGAACATTGCTTTCTTCCGAAATGTCATGATATTATACCTGGAATCAATCGTTAAAGAAATTTCAACAACGGAAACAAGGACAGTCAGTTCCAAGTCACCCTCAAGTATTTTCCACCAATGCACTAGGACGTTTATACATAGTCCATCCCAGCTAAGACGAATGTGTTAATTTGCGTTTACTATTAGTCAATGTTCATGGCCCAACATTATTCCAACATCTGTGAACTGTTGATGGTTTATTGTGCGGCTCATACAGAAAAACCTGTTAACGCTTGGGATTGCTAGAGAATGACACTCATTGGGATCACACTCTCGAAGATGCTGTGATTTCATCAAATTCTAAACAAATACGAACATTGTTTCCATAATTTTGTCTACATGCTTCCCATTAACATTGTTATGGAACAAATATAAATATCATATGGCCGAAGATATATTACATCAGAAGCGTCTTAGAACATCAAATACATTAACGAAGAAACTTACAATGAAGCATTAATTTTAATTGAAGACATGTGCCTGACGCTTATTAATAAAGGATTAATACAATTAGGAATAACAACGCCCAATCGCCCAATGCACGACGCATTTAATCAAGAGTTGAGACGCGAAACCCAATATGATTCCGAGGCATTAAAAGAAACTATTCTAAGAAACGTTTCCCTTTTAAATTAGCAACAAAAATATGCCTACGATACACTAATGAAAGTAGTGAACGATGGAACTGACGGATTTTTTTCCTTAGATGCTCCTGGTGGGACTGGGAAAACGCTTTTAATATCATTGATTTTAACAACGATTAAATCGCAAAATGGTATCGTACTTGCACTTGCTTCGTCAGGTATTGTAGCTAAATTGTTGGAAGGCGGTCGAACAGCTCATTCCGCACTCAAGTTGCTGTTGAACTTGCGGAGTATAAACCAGCCACGTCATTATAATGGCACCCGACTTGCGGCGAAGAAATTGATGAACAACGTCACCGGAGCCACAGTTTTGAAAGGGTAGAACAAAGGCGAAAACGTATTGATTCTACGGATTCCTTTGATTCCGAATGACATGCCATTATTTTTAACCGATTGCAATTTCCAGTGCGGCAAGTATTTGTAATGTTGATAAATAAATCACAAGGGCAGTCGTCAAGTGTTTGAAGCATCAATCTTGAAAACCCATATTTTTCATATGGCCAGTTATATGCAGTGTTGGGAATAGATAACTAATAATTTATCTAGATAAAGATAAAGATGACTATACTGATTCTTATCTAGATACAGATAAAGATAGTTATACTAAATTTCATCTAGATAAAGATAAAAAATAGTACATTTTTATCTAGATAAATATGAGATAATTTCATGTTTGATTTTGAAAATATTCGGGATACTACAGCCCAGGCGTGGCTCCAATGGGTGGGGGGGGGCACTGGGACCATGCCCCCCCCAGCTTTTTTCAAAAATTTTAATTTTTCACATATTTGAACTGTTAAATCCTGATTTTAATTACCTACCTAGCTAACAATTTTATTTGGTGGCCTAAAAAAACCATATGACATTAATATGAGGTGTGTATCATAATATAGGAACGCAGTCGGACTCTGTATTCATTTGGAGAAACAACTATTATCAGTAATCACTTACAGGTTCCAGGTTAGAATATTCTCTAACTTTAGTCCCCTCTAAGTCCCCTTTGAAATTAAGCGATGGCTGAAAAAAATGCCCCCCCCCCTTTGTAAGTTTCTGAAGCCGCGCCTGCTACAGCTTACAGATATTAGGCAAAAAATTCATAATTAAAAACATTTTAAAATAAATATCATTTTTTAAACTCATTTCAAACATTAATAAACATAAAATATAAAATAATTTTTTTTTGAAATAAACTTCAAAAGAAGATTGTTATCTTGTCAGTTATTATCTGTGTCATAGGTATATGATGTACAGAAAAATGTAAAAATGAAAATATAGAAACATTTTAAATTTTCAAATTTTATTTTTATTCTATTTAAATAAATCATCTAGATTGGTACTGATAGATAACAAGATTTTCATCTAGATAAAGATAAAGATAACTGAGTATAAATTTATCTAGATAAGATAAAATATAAATAATTTTTATCTAGATACATTTATCTAGATATTTCCCAACACTGGTTATATGTCACCTGTTTCCGTGTCAGAATACCAACAAAACTATTTATATACACGCAAGAAAAAATCTAAGAATGTTGTATATCACAAAGCATTAGAATAATAAACACATTTATTTTTTTTTATTAATTATACTAATTCAAATTCAATATTCATAATTAAGACAGGACAACGTCTATCGGGTCAGCTAGTATTGTAATAATTTAAAGAAATCTAAAATAAAATTCAACTAATTCCAGGTATATTTTTTTATGACATTCCACTTATAAAAGTATTGAAGTAACTTAAAATAAACTAATTCATGACTTAAAATTCTAAAAAATTCAAATATTTCATATGGGTTAGTATGTTACTATTTCTATGAAGTACATTCAAATGGTATTTAATCCAACAAATCATTTGTTTACGCGAATCCAACCAATTTACTTAATAGAGACACGAAAAATAGTAATAAGTACAGCAATGAGGCATATACTAGTATTAACAAAACTTTATGTGCTATGTATAACCTGAAAAAAATAAAATTATAAATACGCAACACTACACAATACTAATAATTTATAAATTGCATCAATGTTTCATCAGATTCAGATAATATACTTCAAATAATATTGTAAAGAGTAATTTAAATAATAACAATAGATAAGATTGAGTTAGGTTACTATAAAGTAGGTTAGTTTGTAATTGTATAAAGAACAATACATCTGAATCAAATAATCTGAATGCAATCAATAACCAGAATGTTTATTTCATATTATAATATATTTTGAAACGGTGAAACTTACCTTTCCCATTTTTTCCTTGCTGCAGGCAATGTTTTAAGATCATCTTTTACGAGGTAAACTCTTAACCCAAGACAATGTGCCTGAGAAAAGTATTCCCATGAAATTTGGTTTATATCAAAGTTAAATATTTCTTTATCTCGATTATCGAGAGTCTCCCATAACTCTAGTGTTCGGTTGTTGCTGAACTTCCAATTTCTATTAGCGAAATATGCCAATTTATCACTAACTTCATTGAACTTATTATAAATTTTAGTTAACCTATTTGAAAAACACAACAAACACAGATATAATAATTATATTATAAACAGTAGATATTAAGTACAAATACAAACAATTTAATAGAATAATTGTAGTAGAAAATCATGATGAAACGTAAAATTAAATTAGTAGAGAGGGATGCTTAGAATTAGTAAAAAAAAAAAAACCCATAATATGTTATTTAAATTATTACGTACATTGGTTTTTGTCCTGTGAGTATAGCCAATCCGTCCAATATATACCCAGGTATGATGTGATAAATTGTATTTAAAAACATGAAAAGCAATCGATTGTTGGTCGTCGAAAAAGAAATGTACCAAACTGCCCGAATAGTGGGCCAATTAACGCCATAACGGATATTCATATCAGTGAATTCATTATAAGTAATTGGTTTTTGTTCTGAACTTGAACACGTGTATATAGGAATTTCATTTTCTTTCCTATAGTTAAGTAACATAAATAAATAATATTATTCTTAATAAACAGCGGAAAAATAAAATAAAATTAATAATAAGAATGCCCATTTTACAACAGTACTAAAGTCTTGGTTTTTAAACATATTTTAAATATTAAATTATAATCTCATGTATAACTCAAAATTAATTTAGTAACTAACCTAAATAAATGAAAGAACTTTAATTATAAAGTTTTTACATTTTCACGCTTATTTTTAATTAATGGCTAGTAATAATGAATTTATAACAAATCATATTTTAATATATTCTAATACTGACTCATATGAATATCTATATTATATTACAGAATATAGATACCATTATATTTTTTATAGAATTTCTATCTGTATATAATAATAATACGTAATCGTATCTAAAATCTTAATATCAACAATCGCAACTATGAATTGATAATTAACTGACGAAGACAAAAGGACAAATACAATTGTGGTGTAAAATGATAAGAAATCTAAAATTAATACATAGATAATATTCAATTTAACAAGGATAATGGATAATATTTAATTTTCATGAGTTATTATAATGGTAATATTCAATTATATCAAATAGTATAATATTCACAAAGAAGTTTGTGAAAATTGTTGTTAAATATTTACATATAAAAAAATTGGTTTTCAAAATTATAAGAAAAATACCGAATATTTTTTCATATATATATATATATAGATCTGTTATAGAACGAAAATATAATATATAATAAAATAAATATAATAATATAATATCATAAATAAAGTATATGATAATGAAAATAGTTTGTAATATCATTATTACGAATATATCATTGAATCATCAAAAAATAATGTAAAAATATAAGTAAAAATAAAAATTTAATAAAATATAATTGTCAAGCAAATCACAGTAAACAAGCATCAAAAATATTAAGCGACTTTTCACGTTAAAATAATGCACAACACATTGAAAAATCTCTATTTTTTATGGAGTCACTTAATTTTAAATCATTGATAGATAAGCTCACAGCAGTCACGTAAATAGGTGCATATTTTAGAGAAGAGATCAATTAATTTTCTTCGAAATGATTGGTGCGTAATGTGGAATTATGTGGTGTATACTGTATATCTTAATTCGTGGTTACTCCAATACAATCTTTGGGGGGGAGGGCGATCGCTCCCTCTAAATTACACAACTGGCCCACAGTAATATTTCAGTTCACGAGTGTTTCTCTTACTCAAATGATTGTATCATTATTGCACTTTATTCGACATGGTAACTTCAGGTGCGCTTTAAATATTTTTAAGTAGTTACTTCACTAATAATAATAGCATCATTTGCAGAAATATTAGGTGTGAAATCACGTGGGCACTACATACAGTTTTGCTAAGTATTTTTTTTTTTTTTTTTTTTTTTATGTTTGGAACTCAAATTATTTTAATTTATTAATTTATCAGATTATTTCAAATATACGTTTAATATTATATAACAGTTGTTTTTAGTTTTTGTATAAATCAATTAACTAATAAACAAAAAAATAGGTATTATAATTTGATTATAAAATTTCGAGCAGTAATGAATATTTTAAGATGTTACATAAATAACTCAACGTTTAAAAAAATAAGCAATAGATCTATAAGCATTTTCCTTGTAGTATTTTGAGAAATTAATATTGACTTAATTAAATTTGTTAATTCATAAAGTTGCTACATAAACACATAAGTGCTTTTGGAGTTCTATTACTGCTAAGATTAATAAGTAAAAATTAAAAAATTAAATCATCTGAAAACAATTTTATTAACCCTCCCTTTTTTCAAAATCCAGTAATGTGTAACGGTTGAAATATATAGGGCCTATATGTACCATAAGGCCCGTTTCACACACAACGATTTCATCGATACGATTAAATTCCGTATATAAGTGGTTTTCTCACTTTACGGATTTTTCTCGTGAATCGCCAATGTGGTTAGATTTGATTAGGTTAGTTTAAGCTAAGAGTTTACCTATTTGTTGCTGTTTCTTTGGCAGCACATATAAGAGCATTAACAGCTAAGTCAACCGGTATAATATCAGCCGTAGTAGTAGAACCTACATAATAGGTATGAAGGACTCCAGTACCAATTCCAACTACAATTCCAGTAAGACCGTATACATTATCTATCCAACCTCTCACTGGTTCTCGATAAGTAGCAATCACTGCGAAATCGTAAATTATGTATTAGGTATAGAATTATAAATCACAAATACTCATTAAATAAAACTTATCTATGGTTTTCTTTTAGACTTTGAGCATTTTTATAAGCGATCAATTTGTCGACAATAAAGTTACCGGCGATCAATACTACAAGGTAAACATTTTCAATCACCATGTCGATTATCGAATGTACAGAGAATATATTGTCATAGTCATTGTGACGTAGACCAATTTTTGATTGGAAAAATATATATTAATAATGATTTTATCATAATTTGATAAACTTATTATTTTCAAATTACTTTTAAAAAATACTTAATTTTTAAAAGATTTCCCAAAATACAAATTACTTATGCACTTATTTTTTATAAAATTAAGATAGCAATATTTTATTATGAAATTTAAAGGATTCTATTTAGTTTTTAGTAAATTCCATCAATGTATAATTTTACAATCCAAAATGTAAAAGTCAATTGCGCATGGAAAATAAATTTGATTTATTCATTGAAAATTTATAAAACAAAATTAGTTCATAAATGGCTGACTAATATCAGATATCAAGACTATCAACGGCCATTGACATAATATAATGGTTAAATACATTTTTTCACTCATAAGAAAATGATTTCTTACCAGTCAAATTCTAAACAACATAGAATTAAACTATTACAATAAAATATTTGTTTACTTGAAAAGTGCTTACTCGAATGGCTATGTAGTATAGTAAAAAGAAAATTATTGATTATAAATGAATACATACCAACAGTGGGTCGAAATACCAAAGTTGGAAGGTCTTGTGCTTCTCTTCGAATAACATCCTCTGCTAAGGATTTCGAGAATGAATAAGTATTTGGTAAATCACCAATGATTCTAAGCATAATTATTACTATAACTATAATTACTATTCAAATACCTAAAACGTAATTATTAAAATATTGATATTTATTCACTTTTTAGTCATATTTTTAAGTGTCTTGTCGTCATAAGAAGAAAGTAGTTTCAAAACATCTTTATAGTCAGCAGGAGGACTGTAAAACTTTTCATAGATTTCTTTTCGATTACAATTTGAATACGCCGTAGAAATATACGCCAAGACCTAATATATTTAGATATCATTATACAATATAAGTGTAAAATATTGTAAAATATGAGTCTATTTAAAAGTATGTGTATAAAAACTGCTTGCAGACAAAATTATCATACCTCACTCTTATTTTATATTTATTCACTAGTTTACGTTCTTCATTATACATTGAAATAACGGTTTTTTTCTTATTAATAAGATCATTAATAACAATTTTATATTCTTACTTATACATACACATATTATATATATATATATATTACAATTGTTAAATTAATAATATTATAGTATTTAAAAGTTTAATGAAATTATTATAATACATTATTATAGCCTAACCTACTATTAAAATTGGATTAATGTGGTAGTTAAAATAATAGTAAAATTTGTAGTGACTATACTTATATATATATATATAAGTTATACTTATCACTGTGAAAATGTTTACCAATATAATTTATTATTATTATTCTAGTTTAAGTTCAAATTCTAATTTATCAAGTACCTAGTTATTTAAATTAAATTATAGAATATTTACAAGCACATTCATTCAAATTTTATGAATCACCATAACCCCTAATTTTAGAACTATTAGTTGATTGACTATTTTTGGTGATCCAAAAAGGCGCTTTATCAGTTAGTAATCGAATCATCTTCGGTAGTATAACTGTTTTTGAATTTTTTCTCTTCAATTTTCCAATATATAATAAAAATTTGATTTAATCATTCTCATATAATCAAAAAAATCTTCATCCTGTTCCAGTAATTAGCGAAACAATGTATGGAATTCTCCATACCTTTTCATATCCACAAAAATGTCATTCGTGTGACATTTTCACTTTTTTATTAATAAATATTTATAAACAGAACTTGTTTCCAAACACAGAAATCAAGGGATATCCATTTAATAAATTAAAACTTGCACTCATTGCAATTGAATTAACATAGACATAGTACCTAATAGTAAGTACAGTAAAACCTCGTTAAGACGCTCCCGTTTAATACGCCATCCCGCTTAACACGCGGATTTTTCCCGGTCCCAGGTAATTGTACA
The DNA here is from genome assembly GCA_034509805.1 of Sipha maydis. Classification (NCBI taxonomy): domain Eukaryota; kingdom Metazoa; phylum Arthropoda; class Insecta; order Hemiptera; family Aphididae; genus Sipha; species Sipha maydis. The sequence continues at coordinate 128,978 of JASXSY010000733.1, read as the reverse complement.
CTTTTAACATTGAATAAAACACCCTTAATACGCCACCGCATAATACGTAATCCCGCATAATACGCTCTAATTGCTGGCTTCTCAAACCTTTTAAAATAGAAAAAAAACCCGATTAATACAATCGGCGATAAGAATTTCGTTGAAACGTTTATCTATTATCGACCGAGTAATTGATATTTATTATTAACATCTTGATGTGGTTTATACTCTTACTATATTTCGTTAGGTACGTTAGGTTTCGTTAGGTTTGTACGTTAGTTATATGATCGGACGTTGAAGTGTACACGTGACATCACACGCAGATTTATAATTGTATGTTTTGTTTATTGTTATTCGTGTGTGGTTTAAAATGACGAGTGCGTCTACGTCATCTAGTAGTGCCGGAGTGAAAAGGAAAGCTTTGTCTATTGACGATAAATTGAGAATTATTAAACTGTATGATGAAAAAATTGGTGTATTCAATAAACAACAAATTGCCGACCAATTAAGATTGCCCTCCTCTTCGTTGCGGACCATATTGAAAAACCAGAAAGAAATTGAAAAAAACGCTTTTTCAGGCAGTACGAAACGTCAAAAGGTTAGAAATGGTAAAAATGAGCAGTTGGAAAATATTTTGTTGGAGTGGTTTCGACAAGCTCGCACATTAAATTTGGCTGTAAATGGTCCCGTTTTGACAGAAAAAGCAAATGAGATCGCAAAAAGGTTGAACATAACGGACTTTGGTGGATCTAATGGTTGGCTTGATCGTTTTAGAAAAAGGCACGGTATTGTCTATCGTAAAATTTGTGGGGAAGCCGATGCTGTAGATGACAACAGTATTAAATCGTGGAAAGAGACAATTCTACCAAATTTGTTGAAAGATTATTCACCCGAGGATATATACAATGCTGATGAGTTTGGCTTGTTCTTTAAATTGATGCCAGATAAGTCACTTGTGATGAAAGACGAAACATGTCATGGTGGTAAGTTAAGTAAGGACCGGTTAACTGTTTTAACTTGCTCAAATTGGTCTGGAACTGACAAGCTAAAACTTTTGGTAATAGGTAAATCGAAATCCCCCCGATGTTTTAAAAATGTACACACTTTACCGTGTGATTACAAAGCTCAAAACCGTGCGTGGATGACTGGAAGTTTATTCATTGAATGGGTTCAACAGCTCAACTGCGAGTTCGTTAAACAGAAAAGAAACGTCCTTTTATTTGTCGATAATTGCCCAGCTCATCCGAAAGAAATAACCCTTACAAATATCAAACTTGTGTTTTTCCCGCCAAATGCTACGAGCAAGCTTCAGCCTCTTGATCAAGGTGTGATCAAAGTTTTAAAACAGAAATACCGTAAGAAATTAGTTCAACGGTATTTACTAGACATGGAATCTGTGACCGATGAAGAAATCCCCAAAATCAATGTTTTAGATGCTATTCATTATGTTTCAATTGCGTGGGATGAGATAAAACCAGAAGTTATTAAAAACTGTTTCAACAAAGCCTATTTTGGTAACGTCTCACAAGAAGACCCTCACGTTTTGGACTCAGACGAATTTCGGGACTTTGAGGAGGTTTATCCAGGCTACACATCCATTGGCGACCAATTGATAACGAACGAGGCACTAGAACTTGAAGAAATTATCAATCAGGCTACAGTAAACGATGAACCAGATGAGCCAAGTGATGATGAGGAAGAATACATTCCACCATTTCCGTCAATCGCTAGTACTGTACAATCAATATCTACATTGAGACAGGCACTTACTGCAACTGATGGATCCGAAAACATGCTTCTATATCTAGGTAGGGTGGAAAATTTCTTATTGAATAAATATAAGAATAATGTATTGAAACAACCAATCATTACCACTTTTTTTAATCCAAGAAAATAATACATAATTATAAAATATGTTCCTAATAATTTTATTGTATGTATATTTGATGTTTTTTTATTATTAATTTTAAATACAACTTATGTTACTGTGTAATACATAACAAGTCACACTATGAACATTTTTCTAATTTATTCTATCTACATATTATCACATTTAAAACGCTTTTAATAGGCGGGTATCGCCTATAACGCTTTAAGAGCGTAATAGGCGGGATATCGCCTATTACGCTATCCCGCATATTGCGCAGTTTTACGATTTCCCTTCGAGAGCGTCTTAACGAGGTTTTACTGTACCTAATAACAACTAACCTACATAAACATAGTGTTGTGATCTATTAAATAATTAATCCCTACATTTTTAATTCATCTATTATATTATATTATACTATAATATTTTATGTTATGTTAACTTTAAGATACTTGAACTTATTGTAAAACCTTTATTTACAGATTATTTAATTACAAATAAAAAAAATATATAAATACGTTATCATAGAATAAACCTTAAGGAATAAATTTTATACAATTATCTTATTACATTTTTATGAAATCTATAAATTAATAAATCACAAGCCCATAACTTCATTATAATATAATTTTTAATGATAAATATTTTAAGACTAACACTATTTTATTATTGAGATAAATAAAAAAATTATAAATATAATATTAAATGTATCAATTTTTTAACTGATAAAATACAGACTGTAACAGGTCTATTTGACTAATACAATAATTTTATTTCTATTTAGTATTTTTAAGTTTTTTTTTTTGTAATGATTTCTAGAGCTCTACTCTAATAATTAAATTGAATAATTATAATATAATACATTTATTCATTTAATAATAGCTATTTTATAAATAAGTATTAAAAAAAAAAAAAAAAGTGGCGTTTAAAACTTTTAATAGGTTATGTCACTCATTTTAAAAAAATGTTCAAAGTGTGTTAAAATTAAAATGTATTTCATCATCAGCTAATCAGTGCTACTACTTTTGTAGATTTTGAATTATTTTTTTCCAAGAAATAATAAATTTGTTATTGAAGAAAACAATTCAAAATCGACGATAACACTGGTTAGCAAGAAATAAATTTGAATTTTAACTAAAGTTAAAAAGTAAAAGTTTTAGACATCTTAATTGTGCTTAAATATTTATTTATAAAATAGCTATCTTGGATTATAAAAAAAAAAATAAATACAAAATTTAAATTATTTATTTTTACTTGTAAAAAAAAAAAAAAAAAATGAAATATAACATATGAAAGTTATAGCGCAGTTATTGCATTAGTAAAATAATCCTGTTACACCCTGATATTGGTTATATAATATGAATAATAATTATTCAGTCGTCAAAAAACATACGAGTATGTACATAGTACAGGTATATATGTGTATCTTTAATAAATCAATCTCAGATCTTACTTTTAAGTTGGTTACTTCCTTAGCCAATTTTACCACTTCTATAGTTCCTAAAACATTAATGTTTATTGCTTCACGTATATGTTCATCTAAGCGTACAGTGGCAGCTCCATGAAACATAACTGTTACTTCATTAATCAGTTTCTTTCGATCATTGACACTAAGTCCAAGACCAAACAAAGTGCAGTCACCAACTACACCAGAAACTTTTTGTCTATATTTGGGTACTTCGTGTTTTAATCGTTTGAATAACTGAAATATAATTTTAAATATTTAAATTATTAACTATTAATATGATTTGTAGTTGAAATGTTTATACAATTTAATAAATATAATGTAAAATGTTATTATTTACAAATTATAACCTACATTTATTCCAAAAATAATTTTATTTCCATCCGAATTGTATTAACAGTGACGTTTACAATAAATGAATACTTATACAGAAAAAACAATAAGTTTTTAGAATAAATATTATGCAATAAGTCTTATTATATTTACCCTATCTTCGAATATATATTCTAATCGTTGTTCGATATTTTTTCCTTTCTTAGACCGGATCAACAAATAAATATGCTTAATATGAGGACACGATCTGAGCAATTTTTCTATTAACATCTTGCCCATAAAACCTGTACCACCGGTTATAAATACTACTGCATTACGGAAAAACTCTTGTACTGGACTCCCGATTTCGGATTCATCAACTTCTCGAGGTTCATTGAAACTCCGTTCGCCCAAAAGTTCCAAAGGGTCAACTTTATACTTTGAATTTACAATATCTTTGAGGTCTACAAATTCACTGTCCGTTTTCTTTGATGAATCGACACGATATAAATCGAGAGCCATACTTCAGTATTTGATTCGACAAATCAACTGTAACTACATAAACGAACTGTTAATGTTTAAACAAAAAGAATGAAAATAAATCGAAACGCCATAATACAAAGGTTGAGAAACACTGATCTTTAACAAAGGAATAATTTAATTGAAAATGTTATGTCTATACGATGATTATTTTTTAGCTGACAACAAAACTTCGATTTTGTAGAAAACAGATATGCCACAAAGTTTTCATCAGTTGTTCACAATCATTAAATAAAATTTGAAAAATTATGTTTATAAATATACTATTTTAATTAATAATTTATAAACATATTTATAAAAGTAAAACAGAAAAATAGACAGTTAAAATCTTAGATTGGGTTGAAATATATACATAATTAAATTATTCAAATAATAAATTTAATTCATTGAAAAAAATTAAAAATTAATTTTAATTAATTTTTTAATAATACATAATAAAATTTAATAATTTAAATTTTAAATAACTGATTAAGTTTTCATACATAGTTTAATATTTAATTTTCGATAAAATAACATGTTCTTTATTAAATTTACTAAAATTTAACACTTATTATCAAAAACTAATTTTTTAATTATTTTATTTATTTAAATAAATGGTAGATATATTTAAAAAATAGAGTTATGTGAAAACATGCATCTCCTGAAAAATATAGTTACACTAGTCCTTTAATCTAATTTTACCTTAAATACTATTAATAAATAATTAACTAAATCTGATATTCGATTATTAAATAAATACATTTACTTTAGAAATATTCTGTTTAATAAAAGACGAAATTAAAAATAACAAAGAAATTTATTTTATAGTCATATATAAGTTCAAACTTAAAATTATAACTTAAAAATAATTGTTTTCTTAAATGTATAAGATATTAAAAGATATTTTGATAAAATAATATTATTAATTTTAGAAGTGACGTTCATATAAAAGTAGATTAGTTATACTAACTATGTGCATCAATTGATCATTTAATTTAATTTTTAAAAGTATACTTACAGCTAATGTTTAGTTACACTACACTTATGATCAATTTATGAACGAATTCAGTTCGAGACTTATAATTTTTCAGAATGAAATGCTTTAAATGAATTACTACAGCGAAGTGATCGCGAAAAAAATTATCATTACCTATGGAAATCGAAAATTAATTAACAATTCTATAAACTAATAACATAGAGGGGATTAGTAGCAACAAAATAATCTATTCCTTTTCCTAATGAACTTTCATATTTACTTATGATTATGTTCTCGTATTTTAATTTAAAAAAAATATAAAATTAAACTATTTATTTATTAGTTATTATTTCCATTTAGTAAAAAATTGATTTTTGCAATATAATTAATGTCTATTTCTTAAATTTTACATTATTAACATCATTATCTTTTAAAATATATTCTATTATTGCCTAAAAACTATATGGTGTGTCAAATAACTGGAAAGTTAATAACTATAACTTATCATGTAGAAAGAATATTCAAGTAGTTTTTTAATGTAATTATCGAACAATTTTTGTAATTCATTTTGTTGTGAGAAAATTTTTTTTACCAAGATTTCAAAAATAAAATTTTAAAAATCGTTAAAAATTTTTTTTTAATATATTAAGATAACTATTTAATAATATTATGTAATAATAATTTTTAAAACAAAAAACTAAATGTGGTTAAATTGTCAATGAATAAGAGCAATTCTCCAGTGAAAAAAAACGATTTTGAATTTATACGTTTTTCACACTTTTAATGCAATTCCAACCACAAAAACTCATAATATATGTAATATTTATACATTTATATTTGTTTTCAGAACTGTTAAATGTGTCTATATTTAACTGCAATAAACAATTACATTTTTTTAAACCCAGGATCTCTGTAATGAAAATAATAATTATTCATTTGATATATCTTATGCACGCTATTTAATGATGGCTTTACAAAGTTAAATAATACATAATGTATTTTATTACTAGTATCGCAAAAATAAAAATACATATGTGTAATGTCCGGCCCTCGGAATAGCCATTTTAACAATTTTCAAGATTATTATTTAACCAGACACTAGTATTACGAGCATAAGGCCCGGTGCACACGTCCGTTTTTTGCCGCTGCGGTGCCGTTGCAGCGACGTTATCTGTGGCAGACACAGGGATGTTGCAAGGCATGTACATTGCACAATTTGATCACATATTCACTACGCCGTATTTGCGGTGCCACAGCGGCAAAAACGGACGTGTACAACGGGCCTAATGCGCCAGACCTAAGCAACATGGATTTAAAACTTAATGTATTTTTATAACTAGGAATTATCCTGATTCATTGAAAATTGAATTAGTTTCATTTTTTTTTTTTTTTTTTTTTATATCATTATTACAATATTTTACAAAATGGCTATCTTAAAATTTCATCATAAAAAAAATTAAAAATAAAGGATTTTTAAATTTTTTTTTTTAGTCATCGGAAATACTGCATTAAAAAAAAATAAAAAAATACACTCTAATGTTCGTACTATATCATTAATTATATCATTGATTATATAAACAGACTTTTCATTAATTTACATATTATGTATGTTTAACCTAATAACCTTGTTGGTAGCTGAAATATACTTAAATAACATAATAACAATAGAAAATATAGGTTAATAAAATATGAATTAAACTAAATAATAACATACTTTACTATTAAAACTAAAAATATACAAAAATTTGCTTACATGAAAATTTATAAAAATATATTAGACTAATTTCACTCTAAAATTTAAAATCAAAATTTTTATACTTGAAATTTCTATTCAAGATTCATATCCTTTTAATTAAAGTTCGAACGAAATAGAAAAATCTACCTTTGTGTACTCGTCCACTTATATTTACAAATTGTTACTTAATATTTAAATAAAAAAATATCATTAGGTATTGTTTATAAACTAATCAAATATAATCATAAACTAATATTGTCATTTTAAATTATTTAAATAACACGTATACCAAGTATATGATACACAACACTTTTATATCATATTTCTCTGCAATAAATAAGTATAATATTCAAGGTCAAACAATTTTTTTAGATATAATTTACACATGGTCAAATACTTAATATTAGTTATTCTGTATTATCGTTAAACGTTATGTTAGGCCTAGTATAAGCATTTGTAATACAGTGATCACCGCTTATTGGACTCACGGTTAATTGACTCGTTCGCCTAATAGACTAAAAACGGCTGATGCTGATTTGCACATATACTAATACACAACAAAAAATTCGTCTATTCGACTCACACACTGGTTAACAGTCATTTGAAAAATGTTGAAAGACCCGCTGACCTATCAACTGAACTTTATAATGAATGAATAAATATTGACAAAGAAGTCCAAACTATCGAATTCGTTACCGAGGAAGGGATATGTGGTGAAATACAATCAAAACGACCAAAAGAGAATGTGGCTGGTGATAATGACGAAGAGAAAACTGATAAGAAACCATTATCAACTAAATAAATGTTAAAAGCACTTCAAATTTTACGTAGAAGAATTTAGCATAGAGACGATTTTGACGTATTCGAGCAACATAAATCCTACAAAGATATGATTATGAAGTTTGCCTAAGAATGGAAAATCCAATCAACCTTAGATGGATTTTTATCAAAAAATTAATTAGATTTTACATACCTACATACTTGTATTATTTTATTTTTAACTGCGTATAGCTAGATTTTTATTTTTATACATACCTTGAATCTCAATACATATTTTTTAACTAAATAAGTTTTAAATTTAAGTATTTTTAAAATTTGTTTTGGGTCATTCGCCTTATTGACTCATTCAGATAATGGACTCAAATGGTCAGGTTCCAAAGTGAGTCCAATAAGCGGAAACCATTATAGTAGTAAAAGAAACTAAACATTTATAAAAAATAAATATAAAATATAATATCTATGTGTATAGTACGATGGTAGTATTTCACGTTCGGTCCGCATAACTATTAAAAATAAATTTTAATAATAGTAGAAAAATTAAATATAAATAATATGATAATATATTGTATTATATATATAAATGTATTCATCATATATGACTTAATTTTTTTTTTTTATATAATTTAAGAAAAAAATAATTTGGAGTTAACTAAGTATTGCCTTGTCTTTCAAAATATTATCAACAAGTAGATGACAAAATATTTTCATTGAGCAATATTCTTGTCTCCTAGTTAAATAGTTAGGAAATGCACTGCAATGATTAGTGTTGTGGTACACGAAACCTGTTGAAAAATATCTTATAGATCTAATTATAATGTATTATCTGAATTCATGAATAAATAGTGATATAATTATATTATTTTTAAAAATATGAAAATTATAATTGATGCTCTAAATTATTTAAAATCTAATGGTCTGTATATTATATACAACTAAAAATAATAATTCTTCTAGACTTGTATTTTTGAATATAAAATTAAAAATGTAATACGTATTGGAGTTCGAAAAAAATATTGCTCGGTGTGCTTTAAAGCAGACAATTTAAATAGATCACCAACCAATCATGTACGTTTGGATTAAATGAATAAAAAAATTAATATTATGAGTTTGTGCGATCGAAAATATATAACAATTTATTACAACTATGGTGAGTGAAAAATCTTTTTTAAATTGTACAACAATTTAATTTGAAGTATAATATGATTATTTAACTTTTTATATAATTGTATTGGTACATAAATATTTAATACTTTACTTACAATTTCACTGTGACAAAGACTATTGTATGTAGAAAAAAACTGAGTTTGCTTCCTGATGAAAAATTAAGTTGTTAAAAAACGATATTTTAAACGGGTCTTTTCATATATTTAGATATCATGATAAATGCAACAAGTATGAAAAATACATCAGATAACAATTATGGTCAGTATTTTGGTATTATGATATAACTTTTCATTTAGTTACTTTTGTAGGGAAAAAAAAAGGCAATGAAATAATTTTGTCCCCGATTTGCAAAAGTGTAATGTATGGAATAATTTAACTTCAGCGGTAAATTTAGTAGTCAATCATTATAATATAGTTTAATAAACCATGTGAATATTAGATGTGCTGAGGCATATAATAGCGTAATCGCCAAGTACGTAAGACAGAAACGAGTGCATTTCTCACTAAGAGGTAACTATAACCATTGATTATTTAATCAATGCTATAACCTTACCTAAAGAAGATAAATAATGTGTATTATTATTAGTTATTTAGTACATTATCAGTGGAGTATTTACGTGGGGGTAAAGGACCAGGGGTACTGGACTCCCTCCAGAGCAAAAAAAAAAAACAGATACATGTTCTTGCAGAAAAGTTAGTAAGTAAGTATAATATATAATTAGCATGTAATGTTATTCTAAATATGGTTTCCAAGTAACGGTTTAATATAAAATGCAATAAACGTATTAAGAATTAGGTACTCGTATCTTTGAAACATAAACTATTGCACAAAGAAACTATCGCATAAATTATGGATTCCTCCCCCCCACCCAGAACAATTTGAAAATACACCACTGTATATTATTAATTCAATTATTACTGGTTTGTTTAATTTTATTTGTATTTAAGGTTCGTATAATGTTCGATGCAATACTGCAGTCTCCGCATATAATTATGGACTAGATTATTTATGACATTTTCACAAAAAGTCAACCAACATCAGTTCAGGAGTATACACAAAAAATTTATTTTAAATCAAAATAAAAAAGACAAATTATAAAAAACAAATGTTTAGTTCAAATAAGGTAAGTCACTTTTTATTATTATTATATTATTATACATGTTATTGTATTATACTGATATAAGTGTGTCTCGGCCAACCACTAGCTGGCTTGGGAAGCTAAAATAATGTGAGAGTTGACCATCCAATGGCAACCATAAACCTCATTGAAATAACGGGAGGGGATTGCCCTACCGCACGCGGTTGCACATCACGATTGCGATCCCAGTATGGGACTCTCGTGAACTCTCACGAACCACCAGCGTTAAAGTGCCTACCTCGGCTGCAACGTGTTGGCTATGGGACCAGCGCTGGATAAATAATAAAACCACATTATCCAGTGGAGACCGCGGATCCCAACACGATTCTCGTGTTCACGTTCTGGACGGGTACGAACTTCAGCTCGGTGCTGGTGGTTCCTATAACAATCCAAGTTTACCGCAATCCAGTAAATATGTACGTCTGTACCTCTTGAATAGCGCCTCACGCTAAAAGGTGTGCGATCGTAGCAGTGACGTATTTAGGGGTGGGCTAGAAGGGGCGATTGCCCCGGGCGGCATTTTTTTAGGGGTGGTATCAGTTTTTTACATAGCCCATTTTATTATGATGAACAATAATATAAATTGGTTAATTTTTAAAACTCGTAAAAAAATATATAAATTTTAAATATTACTTTGTAATAATAATAAATAATAAATAAACCTAAACCTTTATAAGAATTTTAAAGTAGGTACAAATATAAAAACTGTGAATAGGTTAGATGGTTTAGATTTTAAAATTATCAGTAATTTTTAAAAATATTTAAAAAAAAAAATCACATTTCTGCAGATATTCAGAATACATAATATTTTTTTGTTCACGACAAGATTTAGAGTTCATTAAGAGGCCACTGTTTGATATTCAAAAGGCAATGCATTTATAATTTATCAACCTTTTTGCCACCGGAAGGCAACTAATATGTGCATTGGGCATTAGTTAAATAAAAAATTATTCGTTATTTATTATTCAACGAGTTATTCTAGAGTTATCCATTATTCTTCATAGTCGTGTTTATCTCAAGTTCTTTGTATATACATATACTTAAACACATACTATGTTCCCTTAGATTTATGTTTATATTAATATATAAAATTAATATTAAACAATGGGCGCAACGGTGCACAGTCGAATGAAATACAATTTTAGACGGACAAAAGTCATTTTTTTTTTTTTTTTATTAGACTTTATAAAAAGAAATTTGGCTCAACAATTAACTTATCATGTCTATGTTACATAGAACTTAAATGTAAGTGGCACAATCTGACCCTAATTAACTGTGATTCACCCACTGAGAAAAAAATTAAGAGATAAAAAATGAACTCTATGATAGTTTAGACATGCTATACGATTCTTTACCAGCTGATAAACCGAAAATAGTGATCAGAGATTTTAATGCAAAAATTGGAAAGGAAACGATATATAAACCAACAATCGGATCTGAAAGCTTACATGAAGAATCTAATGATAATGGCTATAAGTTGATCTCTTTTGCAGCTTGCTAGGAATATGACTATAAGTTCCACATGTTTCCCGCATAAGAATACTCATAAATAAACATGGATTTCACCATGTGGATATGTAAGAAACCAAATAGACCACATAATAGTTGATTCACGGATTAATTCCTGTATAAGAGATGTAAAAAACATGAAAGGGAGTAGTGATATGTCAGATAATTTCCTCGTAAGATCAAAAATAAACATCAGAATATCAACAGAGTGACGAAAGAAACAGAAACACAAAGGTAAAATAGATAGAGATGCACTGAAAACATCAACAGCTAAAGTATATCAAGAAAAGTTAATGTCGAAAATACAGAATATACAAGAAAGACCAAACATAAGTGAAACATGGAAAGAAGTAGAATAAACAGTAAAAACCATAGCTGAAGAAGTACTTGGGTACACACCAGAAAAAACAAGGAAAATGTGGTTCAATGAAGAATGTAAAAGAGCTCTACAGGAAAAAGATAAAGCCCCCATGAAAGTACTACATGATCCCAATAAAGATAACAAAAGATTGTTGGCACTTAAACAAAGAGAGGTAAAAAAGGTGATTAGATTGAATAAGAGACTATGGGAAAAAGAACGCATACAAAATATAGAAAATAATAGAAATAGCCATTCGAAAATATTTTTTAGAAAAGCAAATGAAGTAAGACATGGATACAAACTTAACCAAGCCCAGACCAAATGTTATGAGGAAAAGCGATGGAACCCTTTTAACAGGTAACAAAGAGATCGCATGCAAATTCAAAGATATGTTTGCAAAGCTTTTAAACCAGCCGATAATTAATATCACTGTAAACGAGCTAACTACAGTAGAACAGCTACTCGAAGCCCCGTCAAAAAATGAAGTAGAAACGGGATTAAATATGCTTAAAAATGGTAAAGCACCAGGTGTAGATGAAATAATATCAGAATGTTTAAAAAAGGGTGGACCATGCTTACTAAACCAACTTCATAAATTAATAAACATAATATGGGAACAAGAGGAAATACCCGAATCGTGAAGAGTATCTGTCTTATGTCCTGTTTTTAAAAAAAGAGATATCATGGAGTGCGAAAATTATAGCGGGATCTCCTTACTCAACACAACTTATAAGATTCTATCTAACATTCTTCTGATCAGAATCAATCCATATATTAAAGAGATAATAGGAGAATACCAAGCTGGGTTCATGATAGGGAGATCAACAGTCGATCAAATCCACATCATCAAACAATTAGCTGAGAAGAGTCACGAGTTCAATAAAGACATACACCTTATGTTCATATATTACAAAGCAGCATACGATTCGATTAATAGGGAAAAAATATGGAATGTCATGAACAAAATGGGAATACCAGCAAAATTAGTCAGAATGATAAGAGCGTGTGCATATGAGTCCAAAAGTAAAGTAAGATATGGAGGAGAGGTATCAGATGAGTTCCCAGTGACGACCGGACTCAGACAAGGAGACGCTCTTACGCCAGCTTTGTTTAATATTGCATTTGAATCAGTTATACGAAAGGTACTAACTCAAGCCAAAGGAATAAAAATGAACAATAATAACGAACTAACCGTAGTGGCTTACGCTGACGATATAGTCCTCATTGCCGAATCAGAGGACGATCTGAAAAATACAACTAGCATTCTACTAAATGAAGGTAAAGAAATTGGTTTGAAGATAAATGAGTCAAGAACAAAGTATATGATACTATCAAGAAGAAATCACAATATTAGCTATTTAAAAATTGATGATTACAAATGTGAAAGGGTACAGAGCTTCAATGAAAGTGCTAATAGCCACGAAGAAGTTAAAAAACGAATTACAGCAGCAAATAAATGCTACTATAGTCTAATGCCACTCTTCAAATCAAGATTACTATCAATAAAGTCTAAAATAACGTTATACAAAGTCATAGTCGAACCGGTTGTCCTGTATGCATGTAGTACACGGGCCACAACAAAATCGGACGAAGGAAAGTTAGGAGTTTTCGAAATAAATATATTAAGGAAAATCTTTGGTCCAAAAAGAAATAACGATGGAGAGTATGAGGTAAGAGGCAACAGGAAACTGGATGATCTATACAAGGAACCTACAATTGTTGGGTCCCTGAAGAGTACGAGGATAAGTTGGGCGGGACATGTATGGAGGTCAGAGGGAATGATTGGATCAATAACTAAATAGAAACCCGATACTTAGAGGCCTCGAGGACGCTCCAGACAAAGATGGGTAGATAGAGTAAAGGAAGACTTGAAACTCCTGAACGTAAGAAACGCAGATGAATGTGCAAATGATAGAGAAGAATGGAAACAATATGTTGTTGCGGCGATGGGCCTTAAAGGCCTGTAAAAGCCCAGAAAAAAGAAGAAGTATGTATACAAAATTAGTGCGTTACCAGAAAATGAAAGGATATATAATATATATAATATACATTATGATACATAAGTCATTTTAAAATACGTAATTAAAATAACATTTAATATGAATTTGCATTGTGCAAAACTTGGGTTATCATTAAATATTATCGACTAAAATATATATTTATCATACCTAACTATTAACTAGTAACTTAACTATTTCTATGTATACGAGTTGAACCGTTCTTAATTAAAACCGATTTTATTATGAATCGACCTAAATTTCCTGACCTGTTTACATGTGAGTCTTAAATATTAATCGGTATGTTATAATATTCATTATTCCATGAAACTGATATTTTTTTCCAGCTCCATTATCATATTGAATACTTTCTAAACTTTTTAATATTTTTTGTTTATTAGTTAAACGCTGACTCAAAATGAATTTTACACAAGCAATCACTTGTTTACACCTATATAAATTTAAATGCGAGGCGCGTCATAGTAAATGTAAACTGTTATGACTACGCCATCGACGACAATTTAAAAAAAAAAAATGATGTACCTTCAAATGTCTTTAGAAATAAATAATCAATTCATGTACAATATGATTACTTTTAATTTGAATCATAAGAGTAGAAGGATGTGGATGAAGGTATGCAATATAATACCACTTATTTTTTTTGTAATAATCAGTCACGGTTATAATTTCTGCAGCACTCCAACTATATCTTTTGTTGGAGTTAATCATTTCTAAATAGTTATTTCAATTTAAGTTACGCCAGCCGTGTACCAGCAAAAATAACTGAAAAATATGTTATCACTTATCAAAATAAAAATTATCAGTTTAGAGTGTTTACATGTACAAAAATACAGCCGACTTTATTTATTAAACCGATTTAATTTGGTTAAACCACATATTCGAGCGTCCTTAAAATAAAAACGGTTTATGTTATTAAGGTCGCTTTAAAGCGTTTACATGATACATGATTAGACCGTTTTAGTTTTTAAACCGACTTTAATTGCGCATGAAAACGTAGTAATAGCTGCCGCTCCATCAAAACAAAGTCTTTTAACATTTTCAGAACTAAGACACATACGTGTCAATAAATCATTGATGCAAGAAAATAATATTTCGGCAATTCCACTTGTAGGATTATACATACCCACAAAAATTTCGTTTATATTTAAAAAAAAATCGGTAGCGCCATTAGCCATTATGATCTTAAATGGACTTTATAGAACCGAATTTTTAATCTTTCATAAAACAAAATGCGCCATAGTTTCAAATAACTCATTTTGAATATCGCCACTTAAACAATTGTTTCGTTTTTCAAGCCAAATTTTTAGTACAGGATTTTCAAGTAAATACTCTTATAATAAATAAATTAAGTTTCCAGAGTTCCATGTACCATCACGAATAACTTGACCACTATGAGCTAATTAACGAATAGAGCTTATAACAATTTTAAATACTGTACGAGTTTCTTTTTGTTTATTTAAAGACTGTTTAGTAATTAAAGATATACCAGGACGAAAGTTTTTACGAAAATTTAAATATTCTATTGATGTTCTATGGTTTTCACTTTTTTCGTATATAGAAAACCACTCAGTGCCTTTTTTCCAATTTTGAAACCCAGTATCAATAAATGGTTCTTGTCCATGAATTTTTATTTTTGTTTTTTTTAGTTTGACTGGCCAAAGCACACGGATAACATAAAACAAATTTTTTTCTTTCACATAACGTAGCCAACTTAACGAATTGAACCACTTCAACTGACATGATATTCCATTTGTTTTAGGGAATACAAAGTCGTTTTTGGGAATAAATTGTTTAATTAAATAAATACTATTTTTAGAAGTTATTGTTTCTGTTATGGGTAGTGTAGATGAACGAATGGGGATGATTTCTAATGCTTGTGATTGCTTGTTTCCGTTTTCTGTATAAAATAAGCAAAAAGTATAAGTGGTACTGACAGATATTAAAAATACATTTTTTAATTTGAAACCGAAAAAAACGAAATTAAAAAAAAAACCCGAACAGTGGGGTAAGTTTCAAGTCAATAACAGTTTTAGGTTTATAACTGATTTGAATTAAATTTAATTTGAAAGCAATTATAAACAATTGTCTTCGAAAATAACGATTCTGAGAGATTAGTTCACATTAGTTTGACAATATAATTATAGAAGTGTGACGCGCATGCCACGTCAGCATTTTTCCTATCTGTGCTCTGTGCAATGTGTCGGCCTGTGTGAAAGTTTGGTAAAAATACAAATTTAGTTATTGTGGACTAAATCATTATTATTATTGTATTACTACTATTATTGTTGTTATTATTATTATTATTGTTGTTATTACTATTATTATTATTACTGTTGTTATTATTATTATTATTATTATTATTATTACTACATTAAATAATTATAGACGTATGTCTATAATAATTGTAACTGGGCTCGCCCGTATAAAATATACAAATAAATAAATAAATAAAATGTAAATATAAATTGGTTATGAAATCAGAATCATCATCAATATAAGCGTCTACTAAATAATCACAAAATGTTTGTGTTTTAACCGTTGAAAATAATATAAAAACTAAATCTATGGTAAAACATTCACCTATCATTTCAGGTTCTAAGAATGGTAATTCAAAATTTTAATCTTAATTTTTTATTAAATATACGACTGTATATTTATACTGTAATATACTGATTATACTATACTTTATGCGTTAAAAACTTACCTATATCACTGTCTTTGTCTTTAAAATCTGTACTTAACCATAAAGATTGCATTTTTCGCCACCACGATTGACCTAGATGAAACCTATGACCTTTTATAATAGCTAACGACCAAGTTAAACGAATCTCCTTCTGTATCGATGTTTCAAAATATACAAATATTATATGGGGCTTAAATCTAAAATTAAATATATTATATTGTTTTATTAATCCATTAAACGGATTTTGATAGATTTTAATTTTTTTGGCTGACAATAAAAAATATGCTAGGTACAGGATAATAATGATCATAATACAATGTATGAACATTAAATAATTTATAAAAGTATTTAATACAACATCGGAATGTTCCATCAGCATATATTTGAGAAATAAATGTTAGATTTCATAAGTTACTTTCACGAGAAAATATAATAAAATTCTTAATATTATTGTTGATAAGTAAAAATTGTTCCTTCGTTTGTTTTGATATTAATGGATTTTAATACATCATTTACTTTTTATAGATTGATTGGTTTAACTGGAAAGATTTTTCTACGGTCCTCATAAATTCCTTTTCGAAAACAATTCACATATGTTGTAGTAATATTCTCAACTTCTATTAATATAATCGAAAAGAAATGTTGTTACTGACAATACATATATATGCGAAATTATAAATCATGGACTTACCACTTTCTTTTATTCTTTTAAAACACCATGGATTCATTTTGACGGTCAGTCACAAATATTTCAAGTTGCCTTTCTTTAAACACCATTATGTATTTTTTAACGTTTCAATATCTGTTCAGTATCGGCTTCATAATTGCGATCTTTAATGTCAAATTTACTTTTCTTGTTCAAATTTCTTCATTGTATCATTTAAAAAAACTTATACAACTTTTATTTGTACAATACATTTTTTTATTTAATTTACTAATAACTTATGTGAGCGAAATGTATAGTTAAACATTACTAATATTTGTTTATTTTTTTCGCTTATCATTTCGTAAATGTCCATCATTCACACTTTCTAAAACGAAGAGCCGAACAATATTGACTTAATAAGTAATCAGTAACAACACAAAATACTACTGTGTTCCACTAGCAACTTTCCAATCTTTCAATTCACCTGCATTTTTATTAATTTTGAATGGACCGAATATTACCACGTCGAATACTGGCGATTGTGTGAACTACCACTACCTGCTTTTTACCCTAATGCAGTTCGACCATTACCTATTTTTAACCCAAGTGCAATTAGACTAAAATAAATGCAACTCAACCATACCCCTGAAAATAGTATTTTCTACCTATTGTGTACAGGCCACAGCTTGGAACAGGTGAAAAGTTAAAAAGGTTATTTTGGGCCGCAATCGGGCGACGCCCGTTCCGTTTATACGTGAGGCACGTTTCCAGGGCCCTCATCTAGGTTAGATCCTGAATAATAGAAATATAACGTATTTATAAATTTACAAATTTTGACATAGTTATATATTGGTTTTTGTAGAACTATTTTGAGATTATACCTATAATATTTTGAATGTTCTACTGTGAGACGCTAACATTTTGTATAAAATATGATTCTTCCTTCATAATCATTTAGAATTAAAATACTATATACGCGCATACTATGTGTATTATTATATTAATTATGAATGTATAAATAACTTACTAATTAATAATTAACAATATCACATCTTCAACTTAAATACGTTTTTAAATATAAAAATGAAAACTGATCAAACTGCATTGTAAACTTTAATATTATACATTATGTAAATTTGTGTGCATGTAGTTCCAAATTGTTATTCACCATAACTGTCCATCAGTTTTCCCACCATAAGTTAACAAGTTTAGTAAATGTTATAATATTTAAAATTATTTTACATTTATACAATATAATTATAACGAAATAATTATGATACATAGTAACAATGTACATTTGGTTTCTAAATAACTACCATTCGCATTAACGCTATTTAAGAAAATTTTTTCTATTTATATTTTTAACTGAATACACATTCATGTAATTTGAAACTAGAGTTAACCAAATTCATACCACGCCCAGTAAAACATACAACAAGTATCTATCGATATATAGCGGAATGTACACTCCATTTTAATGCCATGAATCGTGTATAGTTGCGTATAATATTTATCACTATAGTTAAAAGTACCATCCATATATAAAACATCTAATTCTTTTAACAAATCTATATTTGTTTTACATGAAAAAATAACTATTTCATTTAGCGCATCATTTTCATATAAAAATAACTCACCTCTATTTGTTTTATGTCTAATAAACTTAATATTTCGTGAACTTCTTTTCTTGATGTTGGCAGTTTGGGGAAACAATGCATCCTTGCATTATGAATATTCCTTGCTATGAGTTTTAAGTCGGGTGCAATCAAATCTCCTTCGTTAGCATAATTCGATACTTTTTTCGTATTATTTTTGACAGTTTTTAAACTATAGAGTCTACAGCTTTTCTTTTGCAAGCATTGCTTATTTGTTGCCGATTTAAAGTGCTATCACTTGCATGGCGGTGATCAAAACACGATTTATCTCTCGACTTATGAAAAATGATGACCGTGACACATAGAAGTGAGATTGGACTGATTATGTTATTTGATCTCTAATTATCATCAATAATGTTTGACACATAAAAATGACATATGAAGTAAATAAAAAACAATATAAATAAGCTTTTACAATTAAATTATCATTAAACCAAAAAATAAATCAATGAAAATAATTATACGTCATGCAGGATTAACAATATATTAATTGATACAAAGATTTATAATTTTTTATGCCAATGTAATACATTTGCTGTTCGTGTAGAAACAATTTTATTGTAGATTTGTCGCTCCTGAAACATATATCTGAACCAGCACATACTAGTTAAGTCTCAGATTCTAATTGTATACCAGGCAGGACTCGTCTAAAAAGGCCTATTGTACTAGTTGGGTCCCAGGTATTTTCCTACCTATGTTTACAGACTTAGATCTATCTAATAACATCTAGTTATTACAAGTATGATTAAAAATATTTTTTTCTTATGTTAATGAATATTAACTATTTTATATTTTCGTAATTTATGATCGTATGTCGTCTAGTTATTAATAATTAGATTGAAATTTAAATAATCAGTTGATTATTAATAATGTATTAATTTATTATACAGTCGAATCCGCTTAATGGGGTCACCGTATACAGAGGATAACCGCTTAGTGGGGACAAAAATGCAGAGTTCCAAACGTATTTATTCTTTTTAGACAATTTAACATCGTTTATAAGGAACGTATAATAATCTAAACATATCTACTTTCTTGTTGAAACTGTAACTGTCTAATATCTATGTCTCAATCAGATTTAATTTAATAATCATATATTTAAATAATAAAAGTGACACATGGGCATAACTTGGGCAATTCTGGGGGGGGGGGCAAACCTTATTTTATGTTAATATACCGTATACGTAAAGATACATTTTGATAATATTTTTCAAATAAATTTACAAAACAAAATACCAAGGGGGCCACTGTCCCATTAAATTGTTTGAGGGGGCAGTTTCCCCCCCCTCAGTTTACGCCTATGCAATTACT
Organism: Sipha maydis; assembly: GCA_034509805.1. Taxonomy (NCBI): domain Eukaryota; kingdom Metazoa; phylum Arthropoda; class Insecta; order Hemiptera; family Aphididae; genus Sipha; species Sipha maydis. The sequence goes on along the minus strand of JASXSY010000733.1, from coordinate 108,859 downwards.
TACGTATTTTACTTTTGCTAATCATTACTTTATCTCCTACTACCATTTATTCCATGAAGATAATTTGGTCAACTAACCTACGTGAAGGTACAAAATTACTTTATCAACAATATTTAGTTCAAGTTTCTTTCAACTCTGTGTATGTATCGTGTACATATAATTTACGATATCATAATATGTCTTACAAATAATAATTTTTAAACAAAATATAAATTACATATGTATGTTTCTTATAATAAATTTATAATATTGCACTTTAATATTTTTTGTAATTCGACTTATTGCGACAGTCTGATAATGGGGACCACCCTGTCTCGGGCGAATGTAAGTTCCTACACGAGAGTAGCAGGTAAAAAAATACACACGTTAGTTCCTACACGGCGGAAAAAGGTACGTATGTAAGTTCCTACACGGTAAAAACCAGGTACCTATGTTAGTTCCTACATGGCGGAAAAAGATACGCATGTAAGTTCCTACAAAGTAATATCCAGGTACGTATGTTAGTTCCTACACTGTGGAAAAAATATAATAAAAATCGTATAATGCATTTTAATTTTTCATAAATGAATATAATATAATATAAAGAGTAAAAAATATAATAAAAATGAAAACTTATATTTTATGAGGTTTATTTCTATAACTTAATAATTTAACATAATCGTATTTATTTATTTTGCTTGTTCTATAATCTGAAATTTTTTCATTTATAAAATCTTCTTTTTCGGCGTATTTTTTACTGATTTTTTGGTTTTGGGTTATTAATTGTAGTTCTTATTTTTATATACGTATTTACTTGAAAAATTTTGAGAATTTCAATAATTTTAAAAATATTTGGATGTTGGTGATAAAAATTAGAGTTAAAATCTGAATGAAAACTTTCACAAGCGTTTGTCGTATGGACTCTATCAGAACATTGCCGCGCCCACATTTTCGGAGAAAAGATTGATTCATTTGATATATAATTGTCTACCAAATAATCACAAAATTCGGTTATAGCTGCATTTTCAGGTTTGTCTGCCATAAAATATTCTGTAAAACATTCTGCCACTTCCTCTGGATTGAGAAAAGGAAGTCCAAAAATATGTACTAACCATTTTCCTACATCGTCATTTGCAGAATTAAATTGTGGTGCGTAACCTAAATTTTGAATTTTGCGGTACCAAGCTTGGCCCAAATGAAAACGACATCCAAACACCTCTGTTTCCGGAAAAATTTCAAAAACTGCTTGATGCATTGCTATTTCAAAATCTAAAATAATTTTTTTAGGTATTACTCCAGCTATTTTTATTGTTTTCAATAATGCAATATAAGTCTTTTTTTCTTTATTTGGCAATAAACAAAACATTAACGCAATGTACACTCCATTTTAATGCCATGAATCGTGTATAGTTGCGTATAATATTTATCACTATAGTTAAAAGTACCATCCATATATAAAACATCTAATTCTTTTAACAAATCTATATTTGTTTTACATGAAAAAATAACTATTTCATTTAGCGCATCATTTTCATATAAAAATAACTCACCTCTATTTGTTTTTAAGTCTAATAAACTTAATATTTCGTGAACTTCTTTTCTTGATGTTGGCAGTTTGGGGAAACAATGCATCCTTGCATTATGAATATTCCTTGCTATGAGTTTTAAGTCGGGTGCAATCAAATCTCCTTCGTTAGCATAATTCGATACTTCTTTTCGTATTATTTTTGACGGTTTTTAAACTATAGAGTCTACAGCTTTTCTTTTGCAAGCATTGCTTATTTGTTGCCGATTTAAAGTGCTATCACTTGCATGGCGGTGATCAAAACACGATTTATCTGTATTAATTAATTGGGCATTTTGACCCAAAGTATAAACTTTTGCACTACACTTATTTATTACACAACGCCACGTAATTTCATTTTTTTTAGATGTATGATGCTTAAAAAATTTAAAATTATTCAAAACTAGTAGTTGTTTGCCTTTTTCACTCAACATGAATGATACATTCTCGCTCATTGTGAATTTGTATAACTATATATGATTAGTATAAACGGATATGTACGAACACTCAGATGTTTCGAACAATACTAACAAAACTTTTAAGAGAAATAACTATAGTCCGTACCAAAAGAGAAGACACGGTTTCTGCGCATGTCGAATGACGGCTGACACAACGCGTACCCGATTTTTCCCCTTCCACCTGGCTTTATTTTACACAGTGAACTTTACGAAGTCTATTTCCGATCATTGCCGACGATGTATACACCGTAATTAAATGCGATACACAATAGTCGTTTACATGTGCACAGTTATCTATTATCAATTTGTTTTCGTCTTTCGATTACGATTTACGATTGGTCATGACTTAAAAGTTTAATATTTAACTTTAAATACATAAAAAGCATATGCTTTTTTCGCTCAAGAGTGGTTTATTACTTGTTTTTATATTTAATGTAAGTACCAATAACTCTTAATATATTTGTAATCTATTTTTATAACCTTTAAAATACAATTCTTGTCTTATTTCTTAAATTTTAAAATTTTAGTTTTTACAATTCATGGAGAGAGCTTACTACAATTAAAAAAAGGTATTCACTATAAAATAAAATTTAAGCATAGTAATTTATGATTTATGGTTGTAAGAAAAACCATATCAAGATGCTGCAAAACAGATACATGGAAAATAATTATATAAGGTAATTATTAATTTCACTAATTACATATATATATATTCTACTTAGTACTTATTAACTCTGTTCCCCTTTAAAATATGGTTCAGTAAATTACTAGGTACCTGGTAACTGAAAATTGTATTATGAAATCAAAAGTTCACAAATTTTAGAACCAAAGTGTGGCAGGCACAGTAAAATAGCTACAAAAATATATATAGTAAAGTATAACTACAAATACTAGTGCCAATTTATAATATGTTTAATTTTTTTCAATGAAAATTTATTTATTTAAATTAATAGTTATTTTTTTAAATGGCCAAAATCATTGGCGATATTTAATTTACATGTTCAACTTCATTGATATGTCCTACCTATAACAAAGTATTATTTAAGATTTTACAGTATAGTAAATTTGAATTTTCTTAGTGTTGTATTTTTATAACTTAATTGAAATCATATTTAATAATTATTTTTTTTAAAAAAATGAGAGCAATGACAATATTTTATAATTCTTGTGATGTTTCTTAATCATAATATAAATAAAATAATAAGTAAACAAAACATAATAATGAACTATAACAACTTTATTAAACGCAAGACATTTTAAATGAGTCACCCACGATGTTTAACAACAACCGCATGATTCACACATGGTAACATAACATATATGATAATTATTATCGCGTCTATTTGGCACAGTCCGCCAGAGCGCGTCTCTTACATATATAACACTACCTCCCTTTTAGTTTATAACAAGAATAATAAAAAAAAAATAATAAATGAACATTACAAAATTATTATACATAAAAAAAAATTAACAAAACAAAATGAATACAAAGTGAATCATGATTGATTAAATTTTAAAATTTATAAATATTTAAATACATTTGTGATATACATATAATATAAATTAGTTAGATCTGTACCTTTCAGGTACAATGCATTTCCTTTTTATGCGAGTGGAACTAGGCTCAGAAGTTTCACTATGGTCTGTTTCCTTATTACTATCAGTTACTTTATCTTTTACATTATTAGAGTCCCAGTCGTCGAATGTTTCATTTAAACTCTCATTAAAAACTTCATTATAAAAATTACCACTTTTAATAATCTGATCTACATGTCTTTTGTGTATACTATCATTAGTTTGATCTTTGCATAAATAAACTGATCTACCTAAACTCTCAACTATACTACAAACTTTCCATCCTCTCTGGTTAGGTTTAGTATAATCTCTTATAACTACTTCCTCTCCAATATCAAATTTTTTTTTAGTAATTTTACCTTTATAATTTTTAATTTCTTTATTGCACTTCATCTCATTGTTAGTATTTAATGTATTTTGTTTTAATCTGTCAAACCGTGTTATAATCTCTCTCCCAAACATAATTTTAGTTGGAGTTTGATTTGTGCTAATATGGGTAGTATTCCTGTAAAAGAATAAATATTTACATAGTGCTGACTGTATAGATATATTTTTGTTATCAGCTATAATTTTTTTAAAACCCAACTTAAATGTTTTTACAGCGTTTTCTGCAGCACCATTACTTGATGGATGATAAGGAGGACTAGTTAGATGTTTAATACCATAAAATTGACAAAAATCACTAAATTCAGTGGATGTGAAAGGTGTACCATTGTCTGTTACAATAGTGTTAGGTAAACCAAATCTGGCAAAAACTTTTTTTAATTTTATTAATGTATTATTAGTATCAGCCTTTTTAACTTTAAATATTTCTGGCCATTTTGAAAATGAATCAGATATAATTAGAAACATTTTATTCATAATTGGACCAGCATAGTCAATGTGAATTCTATCAAAACATTTATAAGTTCTGGGCCATTTTGTTAAAACTACTTTTAAAGGTTCAGGTTTGTGCATAATACAAATGTCACAACTTTTTGTAAACAATTCAATGTCTTTGTCAATATTGGTCCACCAAAAATATGATCGAGCTAGACTTTTCATTTTTACAATACCTAGATGTGTACTATGCAATTCAGTTAATAGAAGTTTAGTGAATTTTGTGGGAATTACTATTCTATACCCCCAAAATAAAACTTTGTCTTCAACATGTAATTCTAACTTACGGTTAAAAAATGGTTTTATGTCATCCGTTATAACATGAGGCCAATTTCCTAAAACATAAGTAACAATTTTTTTTAAAACTGGGTCTTTAGCAGTTTCAGTTCTAATTTGAAGAAAATCAATTGGTAAATGTTTAACTACCCAATTCACTATATCTGAATTTTCATTATTAGGAGAAATATTTTTAGTTTCTGATATTAACCGAGATAAACTGTCTGCAACAAGATTATCTACACCTTTAATGAATTCAATTGTATAATTGAAACCTGACAAAAAAAATGCCCATCTTTGGATACGACCAGCTGCCATCTTTGGAATAGTTTTATGTTGCCCGAAAAGTGCTAATAAAGGTTTGTGGTCTGATTTGATTATAAATTGTCGCCCCAACAGATATTGGTGAAATTTCGTAACAGCCCATACTATAGCAAGTGCTTCCCTATGTATAGATGAATAATTTTTCTCTGTTGTTGTAAGAGAGCGTGACGCATATGAAATAGGTTTTTCAACATTATTTGCGAATCTGTGAGCCAATACTGCACCTATGCCGATATTTGATGCATCAGTAGACAAAACAATAGGAAGGTCTGGGTTAAAATGAGTTAAGACTTGATTTGAACTTAAAATGCTTTTAATTTCATTAAATGCTTCCATGCATGAATTGTTCCATTTAAAAACAACATCTTTTTTTAAAAGATTATGCAATGGACCTGCTATAGTTGATAAATTTTGTATAAAATTACCATAATAATTAATCATACCTAAAAACGATTTTAATTCTGTAACATTAGTTGGAATTTTAGTATGTTGAATACATTCTACTTTATCTGGGTCAGTTTGTAATCCATCTTTATTAATTATGTGCCCTAAATATTTAATTTGTTTTTGGAAAAAAAAACATTTACTGCGGTTTAATTTAAACCCTGATTTTTTGCAACGTTCTAGCACATTTTTTAAGTTATGATAATGTTCACTGAGATTCTTCCCTGTAACAATGATATCATCTAATAGGTTTGCAGTATAGGGACAATCTTTAAATACTTTTTCAACTTCTCTTTGAAATATTGCTGTTGCTGGCTTTATGCCATACAGCATACGTAACACTTCATAAGTCCCCTTGTGTGTGCTCCATGCTAAAAGTTTACTAGTGTTATCATCTAATTTCAATTGATTGTAAGCATTACTAAAATCTAACTTTGAAAATGTCTCACCACCTTGTATTATAGCAAATAGTTCCTCAATCCTAGGAAAAGGGTAGTGAATATCTTTAATGTATTTATTTATTGTGGTTTTGTAATCAGCGCACAGCCTAATGGAACCATCTGGTTTTAAAACTGGGACTAAAGGTGTGCCCCACTGGCAATCATCATTTTTCTTAATAACACCTGCTTCCTCTAGTTTTATTAATTCTTTCTCTACTGCCATTTTATGAGCAAACGGAATGGTGCGATGCTTACAAAATATTGGTTTAATTGCTTCACTCAGTTCCAAACTAACACTATAACCCTTATATTCACCAAGGCCACCATCAAACAACTCACTGTATTCATTTACTAAACTTGATAACTCATAATCACCTTTAACAAAATTAGTCTGTGACCATGTGATATTGAAGGCTTTCATTAAATCTCTACCAAACAATGGCATAACATTTCTAACACTTTTTATGACTATAAACTCTGTTTCAACAACCTTATCCTTGTACTCAACTAATGCCTTAAATTTGCCTGTTGGTTCAGATGTTGAACCGTCAAAAAAGGTTAAATTAACATTGGATGACTCTAAAGAAAGATGTCCTAATTTTTTATTAAAAATATCTTCAGTGAAAAAAGAACTGGTTGCCCCTGAGTCTAATTCCATTTCAATCTCTATACCATTAACTTTAACTTTTATAATTTCTGGAGGTACAAAATTAATATTACTATTAACATTAAATAAATCAAATTCTTTAAATACATTATCTGACTTAATGTCAATATTCTTAACATCAATATTACTTTTACATATAATTGCTAAATGACCAACTTTAGAACATTTTTTGCATTTGTAATTTTTATATTTACACTTAGAAAAATCATGATTTTTTTTTCCACAATGGAAACAAGCTAAATTTGAATCTGTCTTACCTTGATTTGATTTCTTTGATGTACCTGCTTGGCTGTTTTGCATTGTGTCCCCTTGACTGTCTCTGCCTTTTGATTTGAAGTTGCTGGTTTTTTTGAATTTTTTTTCAATCTTATGTATGTCCGCTGTAATATGCGTTGTCTTAATTGTCGCTTCTTTTTTTAACGCAAGTTCAACAATTTCATTTAATTCTTTATCTAAATCTTCTTCACAAAGTCGGTCTTTTATGATACCATCATTTAGGCCAGTGATAAACTTGTCTTTTAATACAAAATTTAAATTTTTCCCGAACTTGCATTGCGCTGCAGCATTTTTAATTTTAATGTACCAATCATTTACCGAATCGTGTGAATCTTTGCGTACAGAATAAAATTCTTCGCGTTTACGAAAAATTGAAATTTTTGGTGCAAATTGTCTGGTTAATAATGTACATAATTGAGCGTAGGTACACTGGGCTGGTGATAGAGGATCGCATAAATCTTTTAACATAATATATGCCTTTTCCCCCATGCAAGTAATTAAAAGTGGTACCTTGCGTTCTTCGGGAATCATATTTGCAAGAAAATACTGTTCCATGCGTTCTTGATATACTGTCCAATCGCCATCCGGTTTAAATTCTGAAAGAACACCAATAGTACCATACATGTGTACTTCATTAACAGTAGCCGTTTCCGATGAATCGCCTTGGTCGTTGGCCACGTTTGAATTTGTCTTCTTTCCCATTATTATAAAAGATAGACACAATGTCACCGGTTTTCATCTGTTTTAATCCTGGACGTTATTGACGCCGTGTCAATTTTACTACGCGTGCGTGTTTAATCGAATCTTCGTCGCCACTGTGATGTTTCTTAATCATAATATAAATAAAATAATAAGCAAACAAAACATAATAATGAACTATAACAACTTTATTAAACGCAAGACATTTTAAATGAGTCACCCACGATGTTTAACAACAACCGCATGATTCACACATGGTAACATAACATATATGATAATTATTATCGCGTCTATTTGGCACAGTCCGCCAGAGCGCGTCTCTTACATATATAACAATTCTAATTATTAATTTTGCTTGGTTTTCAATTGCTAGAATACAATGTGATTAATTAAGCTTACCAATTTATTTGTAATGTATAAAATATTTCATTTTTTGTTTTCACACATTATCAGTTTAATTGTACATGTTAACAAATTAAAATTATTTCATCTATATCTCATATTTTTTTATTATTATTTAATCTTTTCAATAATTTATTTTTATATTATAATTATGTATTATAAATTACTAATAAATGAAAATAAAATACTTAAACAAAAATTAAAAAGAAAAATTATTCTTAAATTTAATATATAACATTTTTTTTATAAAGATATAGTTTAACAATTAATTTAATTGTACAACTATTTTTAACAAATCAAATTATTTATATACAAAACATAGTAATTTTTTATATACAAGACTTTAAATGCAAATTTTAATAATTATTGTCATAACTATACATAATTTGTACATTTTTAAAAACTATTAAATATTTATTATTACAGAGGTGTAGCCAAATCATCATCATCATCATTGAGAGTCTTGAGAGTTCTTTTTGGATTCAAAACACAGCAAACCTCCAGGAACAAATCCATCAACAGATCCTATATGGCACACTATAAGACGTTTGCCTTTACCAGTGGGATTTACTGCTCCAGTTGACAGACCTTAGAAGAACGCTTGTTGGCTTGATTGTACCAATTTGTCTTTCCAAACTCTGCTAGTAACATCTCCAGCATTGACCCATGTCTCATCAAGAAAATATATAGGACGGCCCTCCTCTCGATAACGTTTTATGTCTTTCAAATATCTTCTGCGCCAGATTCTTAGTTCATTTTTTTCTATTAATGCACTATTTCTTCCTTGTTTACCATACTCATTACCATAGAAATAAGCAGTCTGTAGACTGTTGTTCTGGAAAAATCTGAAAGACTTTCATCTTCATTGATGGCTGTCAGTATTTTGTCCAAGTTAGGCATCTCACGATTAAACCAAAACTGATGGATCTTCCTTCAAATAGCACTTTTATCAAAGTCATCAATTTTTGACATAATATTTTTGAAAATTTTTGTTTTATTAGGTTAGGTCTTGGTTAATCTATATTGGGAAATGGTATTAGAGATTGTTTTCTGCCAATTCCCAATTCTTTAGAGAGGACTACTCGAGCTTCGGTTATTGTGAGTCTTGGATTCACCTTCAGCTTATATTTATATGCATTTATAATCATCTTCTTCTGTCGAGAAGAAACAAATTGAAAATAAAATAAAGTATTTTACTATTTCCTTAATTTTTTTGTATTATAATTTTGTATATAGTTTTGTAATTTTTTTTTGTGTTATTTGTTTTCTTTGTTAATTGTAATTTGTAATTATATATACAAATATGTAAACAAATGTGATATATTCTCCATTTTTTTATTTTAATTCCCTTTGATAGGTGATAAAAATTATGAAATATTAATCTATAGTAAAATTATATTATATAATTAAAAATTAAAGCAATTGACGGTTTTAAATAGTAAGCAATAGTTTTAAAAATATATTTTAAGAGTTATTGTATTTTTTTTATTTACATTATAATTATATACAGTGTATTAAAATACAGAGTAAATAACTACTTATTCATGTTATTATAACTGTAATAACATGAACCTAATTTTACTTTACATATCCAATACATACTGTCTTACTGTCTTGTATTATAAAATGTAATTGAAATTTATTCCGTAATGCATATCATTGATTTATTCTATTTTTTTAAGATTATAAGATTAAATTTTTATTTAAACTATAAATGTTGTAACTTTTTATATTATAACTCATAGTTTTAACTTTAAATTAGATTGTAAGAATATTAAAATTAAGTTAAATGTTTACTGAGAGGAATAAAGTAAATTTTCTGATACAATTTTCGTTTTTACATATTAGATAATTTTTATATTTTTATTTTATTAGGGAAATGTTTCTAGCACATTAGTAATGTAGAATATGTAAAAAGCTGATTAGATTTAAGCTTTATGATAGTTTTGAACATTTAAAATAACTAGATATGTTTTTAAATATATTTTTTGTCTGTATTTTACATTAAAATATTGATTTTATGGTATTATAGTACATATTCTCCCTATGGAATTTTAGTAATACTAATAAAGGTTGTTTTAAAAAATTACCAAGGAAAAAGCACCCAAAATAATAAATAATTAAACATCATACCTTTCCTTTAGGGTTCTTCTTCACTGGTGATTCTTCCATAATAAAATTGAGTCGATTTTGGAAAAAAAAGGAAAAAGACTAACACGTTTTGCGTTTTAAAAAAAACGATTTTAAGAGTACAACAAAAAAACAAAAAGTCAACGAGAACACAAATACAACGTGCATACGTGCTAAAAGAGATCGACAGGTGTTATAGATGTCAACAATCGAAGCGCGCTGTATAACGGTTTTTGACGCTGCATTTGGGAGGTAGAGGCCGCTAGTAACCATACGTGTATTTATTGCGATTGATGGGAATTAAGTGGAGGATGCGCGCCGCCGGACGAAAACTGGTCGTCACTTCGTGTCTTCTCTTTTGGAACGGACTATAGATGTACATTTTACTGTGTATAAGACATAACTAATTTTAAGATTATCAAATCAAAATCAAGTTCTGTATCATTTTTATCGATGATGAAAAGTCATAAATATTTTGTATGTCAAAAATATAGATAATAAGATATTTTATCTTTTTCCTTACGTCGAGTCGGTATAGGGGATAATATTAACAGCTTGTAGCTTGTCGTATTTTCCAATGATTTCGTATATACATTTATAAGTATTATTTATAAGTATATTTGAATGTAGTTACCTATATTAAATAGCTATACCAGCGTATAAAGTTTCAATAACAAATCTAATTATTATATGCTTATTTGTGAAAATGTGTTATGCGATTTGTATTATATAATATATTATAATCATCATATATTTATTCGTATATATATATTTACACATATATACACATATAGGTACACTTACATATGTACCTTTTTCCGCCGTGTAGGAACTAACATAGGTACCTGGTTTTTACCCTGTAGGAACTTACATATGCCCGTGTAGGAACTAACATATGTAATTGTTTACCTGCTACTCTCGTGTAGGAACTTACTATTCCCCCCTGTCACCATTAAACTAGTTATTCTATTGAATTACGGGTACTTTCAGTTAATGAATTGAATGAATTCATAAATACGTTCAACTAGTTATTTTATATACTAACTAGATATTTTATAAACTAACAATAAGGGTTTAGTTAATGTATTTCAAATTATTATTTTATAAAATATAAATACTTATTTATTTCGGGTAATATACGATTACGAATGGAACGATTGCGAATGGACCTTTTCCGGCAACACGATTGCGAACGTTTTTACCTGCCTTTAATCATGCGGTGTTGTCAGATTTGATGTCATTAACACATTTTTAAATAATAATTTTAAAAATAATCAAATAGTAATATAAGGGTTTTCTGCTATTACGCCGGGCGATAAGAAAGATAGGTACGATGTAGAATATCTATAATATTATATCTTTATTAATTTGATGGAAAACCAGCTCGATTCGTATAGTTCGACAGTCGTGAAAAAAAATTTACATAATCCTATGGCCAAAAAAGATAAATCTTTAATTTAATTAACTTTACAAAATTATAATGATTATAAATATACAAAGATCTTAATTTATATTTAAGAAAAACTGGAAATTCCTACCAGGGAAAAAATTTAAAAAAAAGTAAAAATGTAGAAACATGTTTTTAAAAACTATTATTTTGAATGTATTATTATGTATTATATTATTTATTTATTCAGAACTCAGATCTATGTATGTATGTATTATTTTATATTTTTTTCCCGAACAAAACATATCCAGAAATTATAAACTTGGCAACGTAGCCTATAAAAACGTTCGCAATCGTTCGTTTTTCGGTTAAAAAAAAAAAATTCTCTGATAAGCGTCATTCGTTCGCAATCGTGTTATAAAAAGGTAAAACGTTCGCAATCGTGTTGTACCCATTTATTTCATATAAATTTATTAGAATTATTAAAATCTTAAATAACAAATAAAAATATAATTCAGTTTTTTTTTAATAGAATTATAAATTTATTCTATTATTTTAGTTACAAGTATGAAATTGTTATTATTTTATAATTTACAATTTATTTATTAGTACTTACACGGACTTTTTGGATGGTATTTAGAGTGATAAAGTAAACTATTTTTTAAACATATGCACCGTTTTATTAAACATTTTTTTTTTTTTTATTAAACATTTTAGGCTTCAACAGCAGAGGTTATTAGCCTGACAGTAAAATTACATGACAATTTGTTTCTTAAAATTTAGTGTTACTTATATACATTATACAATATACATATAAATAGATACATTTTACAGGTTTAGTGTTTTATAATTTTTTTATTAGGTTTGTAATGCTTAAGAATTGTATGATTTTTGAGGTTTGATTTTCGGCAAGCGCTTCTGCTATATTGGGTGAAATGTTGAGGTCGGTGCGTGTTGGAGAGTATTTTGTGCATTCCTCCACTATGTGTTTGATGGTTAATGCAGTGTGGCATGTGTCGCATATTGGTTGAGGTTCTTTGCAAATTAAGTATGAGTGGGTGAGGAAGGAGTGTCCGATTCTAGTACGAGTGATTGCTATGTCTTGACGTCGGTTAAAATAAGGAGTGTTCCATTTTTTGGTTGTTTTTTTTACGCTTTTTAGTTTGTTGGTCGAAGGTATTGAGTTCCAGTGATTTTGCCAAGCTAAGAGGATTTTTTGTTTGATGGAGTTTTGTATGTCGTTGGTGGGTACATTGTTTATTGTAGGGTTTTGGAAAAAATTTGTTGCCAGATAGGCATATTTGTCTGCTTTTTCATTTCCTACAATTCCGGTATGAGATGGTACCCACATAAATTCTATGTTTTTTCTTGTTTGTATTAGAAGTGCTTGTGTGTTTGATGTTATTTCGTTTTTTGGGCAACATTTTTTAAGTGATAGTAGGGTACTTAAAGAGTCGCTGATTATTAATATATCGTTTGGTTCTAGTGTATTTGCCAGTTTTACCCCTTCATAAATGGCGTAGTTTTCAGCAGAGAATATGCTGGTTATTTCTGGGAGTTTGTGTTGAATGATTGTGTCTTCATTTACTACTGCTAAGCCTACCCCGTGTTCGGATTTTGATGCATCGGTATATATTTTGGCGTGATTAGGGAATGTGTGATGAATTGTATTTTGAAATTGAGAGGATATTATGGCATGGTTTGTTTCATTTTTATTGAAATTTAGTAGTTCAGTGTTTAGTTTTATTTCCCATTTCCAGGGGGGAAAAACTTGAAACGTAATTTTATTTGCGACTGAGGTGTAGATGTCCATTTTTTTTGTAGGTTGTTGAATAAATCTTGTACCGAGGGAGATTTTTTGTGTTCCATATTTATTGGAGGTAGAGTATGATTGTTGAAGAAGGTTTTGTATCTTATATGGTTGCTTGTGCTTTTCCTTTTGATGATGTGAGTTAGTGTGTCTTGGTCTCTTTGGTATTGAAGGGGTAATTCTCCGGCGTAATTTAGAATGCTATCGATTGGGCTTGTCCTGAAGGCTCCGATTGCCAAGCGAATTCCTTCATTGTGAATTGGGTTCAGTATCTTGAGGAGGTAGGGTTTAGCTGTGTTGTATATTATTGAGCCATATTTGATTTTGGATAGGTTTAATGATTTGTATATATTTATAAGTGATGTTTGGTTTGCTTCCCATGTGTGGTGGGCCAAAATTTTGATTATCTTAATTTTATTTTTGCAGGAGTTTTTAAGTTGTTTTAAATGAGGTGTCCATTTGATATTGTCATCAAAAATTATTCCAAGTATTTTTATGTTTTTATATTTAGTGATTGGTACATTGTTCAGGTATAAGTTTTGATTTATTTCTGGTTTATAATTAAAGACGATATATTGACTTTTAGTAGGGGAAAATTTAAAACCTATTTCGTTGGACCAATTTTGGAGAGTATTTAATGATGATTGTAAGATCTTTATTGTAGTATTGTAACAATTGTTATATAAATATATATAATATGTATTATATATTTATTACTATTATATATATTGCTAAGTGGACATTATGAGCTAACTGGGTCTAATATCACATATGTATAATATTGTAAATCCGATGACTAAAGCCGAATATGTAAGACACAGTTAGTTCGGCCACGACGTCCATCCGAGATAGCCGAACTCCGTAAGTCCATTCTTATAAGGTATTTTACGTATTAAACTATTAATAATTATCTGAACCAATCTACATTTATTTGTAATATTAAGATCCTGACTTTCTGCTCCCAAAGCTACGGTTAAATATATTCAAAGGGACCAGAAAACCCTCCCTGAATATCATATATCTAACTGGTTACCCCCGACCACGTTAGAGTATCTATATTATTACCATTGCAATATATATAGCAGTCATCGGCAAAAATAATGTGTTTTGTAGGGTTTGGTATTTTGTGAAATATATCGTTTATTGCTATTAGGAACATCGTGACGCTTATCACTGATCCTTGTGGAATACCGTTTTCAGTTGTATATATATTTGATACTTCATTAAGTGCTCTCACCTGTATTGTACGGTTGCTTAAAACGTTTTTTAAGAAAAGGAACATTTTACCATTTATATTTGCATTTTGGATTATTTTTAGGATTCTGTTGCGCCATGTCATATCGTAGGCTTTTTCTATATCTAAGGCAATTAGGCAGAGATGTTGTTTGTTGTGTTTAGCATTACTTATGTCGGTATGCAATTTTAAGAGAGTGTCAGTTGTAGAGTGGTTTCGGCGGAAGCCACATTGTTCTTCGATGAAAAAATTGGATGTCTCCAAGTGCCAAATAAGACGTTTATTTACAAGTTTTTCCATGATTTTTCCTATTGTATTTATGAGTGAGATTGGTCGATAATTGGCTAAATCAAATTTGTTTTTGTTAGGTTTCGAGATAGGTATAACAATTGCATTTCTCCATTGATCCGGGAAAATGCCATTGTTCCAGATTGTATTGTATATTTTTAAAAGTAGTGATATACCATTTGAGGGAAGATTTTGGATAAATGAGTAGGGTATGTTGTCGGGCCCAGGACTTTTACTTTTGCAGTTTGACATGGTGTTTAATAGTTCATTTTCATTGAAAGGGATATTTAGATGATTGTCTTGATGGTGAAAATTGTTATTGAGTTCATAGGTGATTATGTTTTCTATGTTGTGCTTATAATGTGCAAAGACTGGGTTGAAATTTGAGTCGCAACTGTTTTTTGTGAATGATTGTGCAAAGGCGTTGCTTATATCTATAGGAGATGAAAGTAAAATGTCATTGTATTTCAAAAAGGGTGGAAGGGGTTGGTGTGTTATTCCTTTAATTGCTTTGATTTTTTTCCATATTTCTGTGGAACATGAGTTGGGATTAATTGAATTGGTGTATTGTTGCCAGGATTCAGTTTTGTATTTTTTAATAATATATCTAGATGCTGCTCGAGATTCTTTAAGATTTATATGATCAGAGAGTGATCTGGTTTTTTTAAATTTGTTTAGACATTTTTTGTACTTTTTAATTGCGTGTTTGCATTCGTCATTCCACCATGGTACTGTCTTTCTTTTGTGTGATGTATTTGTTTTTCCAATAGTTTTATTTGCGGCATTTAATATAATGTTTGTGAATTGAGTTATTATAGAGTTGATTTGTGTTTGTGTCTGCTGGGTTTCAATATCTATAATTATTGGATTTTCAAGAATATTCTGATTTATGAGGTCTTGGTGTAGTTCCCAATTTGGATTTTTAAGGTTCCAGTGCGTATGTGCTGAAGGTTTTAGTGATTGCTCAAGTAGAGTTATGGATATAGGCCAATGGTCGCTGCAGTTGTATTCGTTGAGAACTTTCCATTCTATTTGTGGGGCGAGTGTACTATTAGATATTGTTAAGTCTATGGCTGAGAGGGAATTATTTGTTGAATCGTGTCTGGTGTATTCACCAGTGTTTAGTAATATAAGTTGGTCGTTATCTAGGAATGTTTCCATTGTTTTCCCTCTTAGGTCAGTATGGTTTGAACATTTGATTTCGACTATTGAAGTCACCTAGAAGTATAAAAGGTTTTGGCAATTGTTGAATGATTTGGTTTAGATCTTGTAGTGACAGATTGGTGCTATTGGGTACGTAGATATTGCAAATGCATAGTGGGTTTTTTAGTTGTATAATGACGGTAACTACTTCAAGATTTGATTGGATTTGTATTTCTTTGCTTTTGATTAGGTTTGTGACATATGTGGCAACGCCACCGCTGGCACGAGCAGCGTTTTGACGGTTTTTGAAATATCCTTCGTATCCACGTATGGGAAATTTTTGATAAGGTTTTAGGTTTGTTTCTTGGAAACAAAAAACTATTGGTTTAATATTGTATTTTGCGCGTTGAATATCGGTAAGATGTTTGAGAAGGCCATTTATGTTCCATTGAATTATTTGATCCATATTTGTATTATGTATTGAGGGTTTGGATTTTGTTTTAGTGAGGAGTTTAGGTGTCTTGAGGAGGGAGTACTTGGAATAAAAGATTTGCGAATTTCGTAAAACGAGACTTCATTGTTTTATCATTTATATTAGGTCGGATTTCTTCGACTAGATTCATTATAGATATTATATCTATGTTGGCTTGTTCACAGAGTGAGTGGATGTTGATATGTTTGTTAGTAGATTGTTCAAGTATGTATTTAAACCGGAGAAAGTTTATCGGGGAATTTTTGTTATCATCAAAGAATTTTTCGACGGGTTTGAATACTTCATCTCGATTTTCGATGGATCTTGTAGATGAGTTCGAACGAGATCGTATTTTCGGTTTTTTTGAAGTTTTAATTTTTTCAGGATGTGAGGGAGAAGGGGGAGCTTTTGTTTTGGAGGGGGATTTTTGGGATGATGTGTCCGATATTAGTCTTTTAATTTGCACTGTAGGTAGGGTATTGGATGAAGTGTGTTCTTGAGAAGGGTCCGTAGTTTTGATATTATTTTGTTGAGATTCGTTGATATGTGAGGTAAAATTTGGTTTTTCTAGCATTTGGGTTTGTTCTAGATATGTGTTTTGATTATCTTCTGTGTATAACGTTGAGCTATCGTTTGTATTAATTATATTTATTTTTTGTGTGTCATCAACAGAATGTGAGGAGGGGTGGATAGTTTGGCTTGAAGGGAGGTTTTTGTTATGTTCTGATGTATTTTTGCAGTGAGCTGATGTATGGCCGGTACGTTTACATAGATAGCATGTAAGTGTATCGTCAGTAAGAAAAATACGATAGTCGGTATCTTTGAAATGAATAACCAGTGAACCAGGTAATTTTGCTGTATCCTCAAATTTGATATGGGTTTGCCTTCTAAAGCTTATAATGTGGGATAGGTCTTCTGTGGAGAAACCAGCTTTTAAAAAAGAGATTGGCGTAAGTGTGTTTATTCCAATGAGGTTAAGTGCGTCAGTAATATATATGTGTGGAATAATAGGGGACACATTTGAAATTATAATACGTTTTGCTTGGTTTTCTAATCTACGTATTTCGATGTTGTTGTTATCGACGGTAATTGTCGGATAACGATTTATGATATCATTGACTATATTAGAATTGGCGAAGTAGACACAAAAACGGTTATTTGAAATTCTTGAGGCAAATTTAATATTTGAGGGATTAGTGATCAGACTAATCGCTTTAATATATTCTATTTGTGGAATGCCGTCGATTGTATTAAAAATAATGGCTTGATTTTTTTTTGGAAAGGATTGATTGGCTGTTGTCTCAGCAAAAGTTTTTTGTGTGGGTTTTTCGTTTATAAGGTTAGTATTGTTGGTAGAAGCGGGTTTTTGATTCGGTGTCGTTTTTGGAAAGTTATTGGTTTTTGGTGTGTTTATAGGGTGCCTTCACACGTAGCCACTCGGCAGCGCTTCTTAGCAGCGCTGCTGTTGGAAAAACATTAGTTTATATAGATGGTTTCACACACGACCACGGCCACTAATTTGAAGCGCCACAGACGGTGTCAGTGGCTGGCTTCGCCGCAGAACGCGGCGTCTAAAGGCGCGTACACACTATGTAACAAAACGGCGAACATGAGTTCGCGAACAGTGTTCTTGTGTAACAAATCGGCGTATTTGTATCATACTTCTGTAACAAACCGGCGATCCACCAATTGTCGGTGTTTTGGCGAAACATCAAAGGCTGTTACGCGATCACGTTACAATATGTTTGGACGCTCTGACGAACATAGCCGTGTAACATTATACATTTATCACATATGAATTATGAACCTTCAGAGAGGATCTACCTACTTATTCATTTTAGGTTTGTAGTTCACTTTAATAATTCATTATTAAGAAGATGCCACACATAGGCCCTACAAAGGCGGCTCTAGGAAGGGGCTAGGGTTCTTGAAATATATTTATTTAAAAATCAAGGGGACAGTTTTTAATTTGAAATACAGTTTAAATTACTGTTGTTGTTTAATTATGTGGCACACTACTGAGTATGAGTAAATCGACACTGAAGTTTATTTCAATAATAAATGGAAAAATGGAAATGTTACATGTTACAGGTTACAGACTATTGTTACAGTTGTTCTGTTGTAACAGTTCGTCAAATTGTTACGCGTTGCATGTTCGCCGTTTTGTTACATAGTGTGTACGCGCCTTAAAAGTCGCGCTTCTTGTAACAAAACATATTTTTAGATTGGGCGTTTCACACGTGACTACAATCGCGCGATTATTTTAGCAGCGCGTCAGTGGCACGTTAGTAGCGCGTTAGTGGCGCGTTAGTAGCGCGATTAATCCCTGTTTGATCAAACGATTTCAATTATTATCATTTTAATTTCAGTCTTTATTTGTCAGCCTAAGTGCTGTGTCCTGTCAATGTTATTATATCTTTTTATATTTTGAAACATCATCTCCTTCCAAGTCATCAAACAGTGTATAAAATAACCCTTTGTTCGGTCTTTCTAGAAGCAATGGATTCACCCAGAATCTTCTCGGTGTATTTTTACGTTTCTTTTTTTTAATTTATAGCATCGCCAACAATAATTCAGTTTCCACGTCCATTTTGAGACTGATGTAGTATGCTCTCGTATTCACAAAACTACCGACGCACGTTAGCAGCGCCACTAACGCGCTCCTAAATATATTAGTGGCACCACTAACGCGCTTCTAAAAAAATTAGTGGCACCACTAACGCGCTTCTAAAAAAATTTGCAGCGCCACTGACGTACTGCTAAGAAGCGCTGCCGAGTGGCTACGTGTGAAGGCGCCCATAGAGAGTTTATTCGTGGATGTTTTCGACGCTGCGTTTGATGACGAGCGTCTTAAACAGGTATGGGTGTTTTTGAGAGGCGGTTTGTCGCCCATTGTTATGATTTGCGGCGCAATTATCGATAAAGAGATATTGTAACGTTCTACGATATATACATTACCGATAAGCGACGACGCAGCGGATCAATTGTGTAATACGTATTTACTGCTATCGGGAGCTATAAATGCGGAGCGCGATAGTTAATACACGTGTGGTTTAAACGGTGTCCAAACACGTACATGCACCGTTTTGTGGTGCACTTTTGTTGACATGTGCATTTAAAACCCTTAGCCATTACTTAGTGATTGGGATATTAATGTTATACATGAGCGAAAACCCAATCGGTATTCTATTATATTAACTAGTAAAACCGTGTAATTTATATATTTACGAGCATTCTTAGGGATTTTATATAATAACTAGTTATTTAATAAAATAACGTATTACATACATTATCACTAACATATATACATAATTTAAAACGCCCGGACCCAATTCGGACGAAATATTCATTGGGAGACGTAAGCGCCAAAATTAGATTAGAAAAAAGTCATATCGTACGAAAGCGCTAAAATCCTATGTACCTTTGAGTCACGATTAATTCATGTTAAAAAACAGATATTAAATTAAGAACTATATCTTTTAAAAGCTCCAAGCATTTAATCTTAATCGATAAATTTATTGTAAGATTACGATAGATTGCCACAAAGACAGTGCGTGAGAAGTTTTGCATAATCTTTGTACCTACTTGTATTTTTGTATATTTGTATCTACTTCGTAAGCATTCGTGTAAGCGTTAATCATTAAAAAGAATTGTACAAAGACTATGACGAATAAAAGTTTTTTCGTGGATTTTATTTTAACAGTAAAAGTATAGATTTTTACAAAAAATGACCAATAGTGATGTGTATATTATAATGTAATGTAAC
This sequence comes from Sipha maydis, assembly GCA_034509805.1. Lineage (NCBI taxonomy): Eukaryota > Metazoa > Arthropoda > Insecta > Hemiptera > Aphididae > Sipha > Sipha maydis. The sequence goes on along the minus strand of JASXSY010000733.1, from coordinate 88,646 downwards.
ACATTATATGTAACATACTTTAATTTATTATTGACATTTTTTGATAAAATCGCAATAAACAAATTTATTATATTTATATTTGTATTTGTATGCATATTTTAATTTTGGTGCAAATTATAAGTAATTTTTGTACCTTAGGCGCTTATGTCATATAGCCGAAATATTTTATTCACACAGACCCAATTCGTACCAAATATTAAACTAATATTATTTTTAGATGCATCTCGGTTGCAGCTTCCTGAAGCTATACAAGACATGTGTAACTTAATTCGTATGGATGAATTGAGAAATGCATTACAGATGGAAACCCGATTACATACGATATACTATTTATATTAGACAATGGGGCGTAATACCGTTCACTTTATAATATAATAATTATCGTGGTTTGTTGTAATACACACATATTTTACCATAACAATTAATAATTTATATATATACATAATATATGCGATGTTTAATATCAATATATAATATCAGGGGTCTTAACCTTATTTTACGTCCTACCAAATTTTTAATACACTTTAACATCACGAGTTAAAATTTTTTAAAGAAATAAAAAGATAATGAAATTTATGAATATGTAAGAATAGATAAGATTTATTTAGATTAAAAAAAAAACTGTATATTTATTTTTTATTTTTACAATTCAAAATTTGTTGCAAGTTACTTAATGAACAATTTTAAAATGTCTTGATAGTTTGCATCAAATTTTGTTGTTCCAACCAACAGTATCATTTATAAATGTTCGTCTTTTAAGTTAGTTATGTACTTAGATTTAACGTATTTAATTTTTGTAAACGTCTGTATACGTAAGTAAATGGAGCTAAATATTGAAATAATTTCATGTGCACATTTTTCTGATTTAGGTTAACTGATTTAATAAACTTGGCCGTATATTTGACACCTGTGTTATGTTAATAAATGTAAATCACGAGACTTCTTTGATCATCAGTTCAGAAATAATAATTATACAGTTCAAATGATACGTACTGTGTCATTGTGTCGGAAGTAAATGAACATTAGTGTGCATAATCAGTTATCGCGTCATCGTGCGTTACAGAGCCACACATCAACCACATTACAAAGTCGCGAAATCACGATGACAATCAAAATAAACTTAATACAAATTTTCATTATATTGTATTAATTTACAAGACTAATATGTTATGGTCTTATAACATATATAATATTTCAATATAATACTACTTATACATATAAACATTAAAATACAATTTATAAAAAAAAAGTTCACTTATTTAAATTCACAATGTTTTTTGAAACGATTGATCTAATTCGATTTCTCAGTTTACCAATTATATTTATCAATTTATTTATTTAAGTATGCATGCAGATTATCTTTTACCATACCAATACTCTTTTCAGTAATGCATAAAAATGTATACTACTTAACACAATCATCAATCACTTTCATACTTAAAATTATTCATTACATTTAATAATTATATAAATATTTTAAAAGAAGTATTACAAACCACTTCTGATAGGCAGACCACGATCATATTTTGAATTCAATAAACTCTAAAATTATACTATTTATATAAAATTACGTTAATTGAAACTCAATTTATTTGTAATTGCTGGCATAATCATGTCATTTACAATTCGTTGTTCTGGAAACAATTTTGGAAAATTAATTTCAATAAATATGCTTAAATCATCAAAATCGAAATGTGTTTCACAATCATATTCGAAAATCGATTCAATGCACACATTCCCAACTGCACCAGTCATTTTTTAACGATTTCCAAACATATATCGTCGTATTTGTAGAAGTTCTATATTCATATTGTCTATTTTTCAGGAGGGAGAAAATACGTGTTGTTGATTCAAAAATAAGAACACTTAAAATAAATGTATTTTTTAAATATATTTGATAGCTTTGTTATTATTATTTAATAGTCTTCACAATAAAATTCATACTATGCTTTTTTAGTTAGCCATTCTAAATAAAGTTTTGATGTATTTTCTCGACAATAGTTGGTTTCTTTGGCAAAGAATCTAAAAAATTGTTTAGTAATGATTTTCTTTCAGAAATATTTAAGTTTTCAGTGTCGGTAATGGATATTTCAAAATTATCATCTTCATTATTATTAAAGCATTCAAATTCAGTGTCTGTTCTTTGTTTTAAAACCAATTTCCTTACCATTTTAACACCAATCCCAAATGTGTTAATAAACATTGTTTTACAAACTCTTGTTTTAGTGTTATCCTTTAAAAAGTAATATTCAATAGAAGACATTTTTTTGATAAACACAAGCCCCTCTTCCTGGCTGTAGGAACAATTTTGGTAAAATTGGTTAAAAATTGTATTCGAGCTTCATTACTGCCAAGTTGCCAATATGATTTGAATAAGTTATTTCTATCAGTTTCTAAAATGTCAAGACTTAGAAATTTGGTGTTATTATTTTTAAGAATACAGTTTTATGGGGGTTTTAGAGGTTTAGCAAACTTTGGAACATTGTACAACCAATTATCATCAATTTTTTCCATCCAAATATTCATTACCAGCCAATCTCTTTTTTTGGTTTTTAAACTTACTCCAATTTTCTGGCTTTCCCCGTCTCTTTCTATTCTTTATAGTTATTTCTGCAGGTTCGAGATAACTAGGTTCTTCAGTAGCAAAGTCAAAAATAGTTTTTAAAAGACTTTATTTTTAGAAATATTATTTCTCTCTACGAAGATGGAACTTTTTTTTACATAAAAAATCAGGTATGGGGATGGGACATTTTTGCTTTGTGTTTGTAAAGACTTTCATGGAAGAATAAATTATTATTTTTGAGGCAGCATGCTTTTAAACGATGCATTATCATTAATTTTATTTGAAAAAGTCATAAACAAAAAAATTGCATTTTTTGTAGTTAAAACTTTTACGAATTAATCTGACGATATTCTCAATGGAAACCATCGCTTCATTACACATATTCTGTGAATTGCATGTCCTGGTTGTAATTCGTTACTCACCAACGACGTAGATATTTTGGATTGAATGAGAAACCACGTTGTCAATATTATTACAAATAACGTGCGTATTTGTTGTGATTGAGTAGTATTCGATGCATAAGTGAGTGTTGTGTACCAATGTGAATCCCAATATGCATCTGGCATACATTAAATATATTTTAATTTGAGTTTATTTTTTTTCTTGAACCAAGCACAATATATTTAGAATTTTCAAGTTCTCTTGGATTTTCATTCTTTTGAAACCGTAGAAATCCACATTGAGTAAGCTTATATCAATATGTATAAAAACGAATGATAATATTTATACTATAATATTTATCTATATATAACTACTATAATAATATTTATATATGGCAAAATGTAATATATCAGAAATCTTTGAATGAATGTATTTTAAACTTCCCAAAGTTTCATGGTGATCGAATGATAGTGTAGGAATGCATAAAGGACAATAATTACATACATTATCTTTTATATATATATATATAAATTATTATAATACTCATGAATTTTGAATAATAAAATTATATTCTATACCCTTGTCTTGGGAACTTTAATATCTTATGGATCACATAAAATAATATATAAGATGCACTAAAAAATTTTTCACGCAGACCAGTTGATTACGAAGAATTAAAATGATTAATTATTAAAATTATATGAATAATAATAAATATTTGTAATGAATACTATTTTTTATGAATATTATTACACGTATTCAAGTGTATACGTATATCATGTATTATTTTAACTACAATAACTCTAAGAAAAAGTTTCTACGTAAAAGTATGTTATGTATATTAAGTATACACTAGTATATTGCGTATAACATGATCTGTTTCGTAATCTGTGTACCTAAAACCGAAATTATTTTATATTAATTACAATATGTTCAACATTCACTATAACGATATTCCTTCAGAATCTATTGTGAACTATTATCTATAACCCCTTACACAAATGGATTATAACTTTTAAGTACTTATATTTAACAATATTCGTGGTCGTGTTACGCTATAGTGATGAGTATATTTATACTAAGTAGATAGTAATTAATAGCGGTAACCATTGATTAAAATAATTTATAAATAATGTGTTTTTTAATCGATTCCTAAATAATATTACGACAGATTAAATAAAGTTTTATTTAATCTGTGGTATTACCGACAAGTTTATGTTGATTTGTATTGTAACAAATCATAAGTAAACAAAAAAGGATAAACAAAGGATCGTAACGTAAGTCCCAATCGTCATATTGGAAGAAAGGATTTTACCATATACTAGAAAAATATATTTTCATTAATAAAACTTACCGATTTGTAATTTATTTATAAGAGGACATTTAAATATAATTCAAATACGGCAGTCTTATATCTTAAACATAATCTAATGTTAAATTTAATAGAATATGAATTAATTTTGTTGTTTTACTCAAAATATAAAAAAGAATTCAAATGTTACATTTAGTATAGACAATTCAGAAAAAAAGTTTACAAAATCCCCTATACATTCATCTCGACTATCGTTACCTAAAACTAGTATATTTCTATAAAACAGAAATGACAAATAAACAATCACATGGAAAGGAAAACACAAAATTAGATTATATAGTCAAATTTTTATATTGTTTATCATAAACTACTTAGAATTAAAGTTATTTTTCGCGTAATGTCTATTTTATTAATTTTAGTTTTAATTTATAAAATCTTGCATACGCGGGTATGGAATGAAAATCATGATTAACAGATTAACGACGAATAGACATAGTGTAGTGGAAAACAATATTTAAAAATCTAAAACAATAATGCAGCAAATTGAAAATCTTGGTTTAGAAAAACAATATCTCGTCGGACAAGGATACGATAGAGCCGCCGCTATGAGCGGACAGTTCAAAGGTGTTCAAAAATATATCACAGGTGAGGTTCCATATGCATTATATGATCACAGCGCAATCACTAAACTTGGCAATAAGTAGCTCATGTAAAATTATGTCCATAATAAATTGTATCGGAACGGTTTCCTCAGTCGCTACATTTTTTCGAGCTTCTTCGCAGAGGTCATATATTTTAATTGAAAATATTAAAAATATATTCCTGATAGTTGCCAGTTAACTTTAATAAAAATGTGCGAGACTCGCTGGATTGAGCGTCATGAGAGTATAACTTGTTTCAAAGAATAATTTGGCCATTTATCATGTTTTAAAACAGAAAGTAATTCGAATATTGAAACATTGAAAACTGCATTACAATTATCTAGTACCATTAGTGCTTCAAATTTTGTAGTTTCTTTAAATGTGGTTGAAAATATTTTTGCTCTAACCTTACCTCTATGCATATCATTACAAAAAGTCAATTCTGATTTATCTTATTGTTATGAACGAGTTGAAGACGTACGTAAAATTTTAATTGAAAAGAGGAATAACTCAGATGAACACTTTAAAAATATTTTTACTGATTGCAAAAAAACAATGCTTGAAAGTGAAATTATGGTGCCCAGAACAGTCGGTCGGCAAACTTCTAGAGATAACACGCCAGCTAATTCACCAGAATAATACTATAAACGTACTATTTTTTTACCATTTTTGGATCATTTTATTGTAAAACTAGATGAAAGGTTTTCTAAACATCATCGAGTAATATCCAATTTACAATTATTAATTCCAAAATACATAACTCAAAATATGACATATACATATACATAAACATATTTAAAGAATGTGCACTGTTTTACAAATCTTTATTACAAAATGTTGATACTTTTGACGCTGAAATTGAAATTTGGAAAAAACAGTGGCAAAATGTTCCTGATGATGATCGCCCAAAATTTTCATTAACTACTTTAAGTCAAATGTCTAGCGATTTTTATCCTAATATAAAGTGCCATTTAACAATATTAGTTACTTTACCTGTAACAACTGCTACTGCAGAACGATCGTTTTCAACATTGCGAAGATTTCAAACTTATTTAAGAAATAACATTGGACAAGACCGACTGACAGGATTAGCTTTCATGAATATTTATAGAAATTATGACATTGATATTGAGGAAGTCATTAACAGATTCGCCAGACTACCACGAAAATTAGATTTTGTTTTATAAAAATGTATGTAATATGTATTATAATTATATGTTATATTATTATGCATGAGGTAGGTATATATATATTAATTTATATAATTCAGGAAGAGAGAAGATTGGATAAAGTGTAAAAATGTATGTAAAATAGTGAAAAGTGCGGTAAGCAAAGCGAAGCTTAATAGGTACGATGAGTTATATGAGTGGCTAGGAACACAGGAAGGAGAAACAGAAATTTATAGACTGGCGAAGGTGAGAGAAAAGCGATCCAAGGATTTCCAAGATGTCTGGTGTATAAAAAATGAGGATAAGAGAGTTTTAACAAAATATGAGGATGTGAAAAAAAGATGGAAAGAATATTTTGAGAAATTACTGAACGAGGAGTATCCAAAAGAAGCTTTAGAGAGTATGTCATGGAATGAAGGATTGTTTGGTCTAGTGGGTGAGGAGGAAGTGAGAGATGCGGTGAAGGCGATGAAAAAGAAAAAAGCGGTAGGACCAGATGGAGTACCTGTAAAGGTGTGGAAAATGTTAGAGGATGTAAGCATTGGGTGGTTGAAAAATCTTTTTAATAAGGTACTGATAGAAGGAAAAATGCCAGAAGATTGGAGAAAGAGTTTTATTGTACCAATATTTAAAGGAAAAGGAGACATATAAGAATGTGAAGAATGTGAGAACTATAGAGGAATAAAGCTCATGAGTCATAGTATGAAGATCTGGGAAAAGATTATAGAGAAGAGGATAAAAATTGAGACGTCGATATCAGAAAACCAGTTTGGTTTTATGCCAGGAAAATCGACAATGGAGCCATTATTTTGTGTTAGGCAATTAGTAGAGAAGTACAGAGAAAAGAATAAAAAACTATGCATGGTGTTTATAGATTTAGAAAAGGCGTATGACAGGGTGCCAAGAGAAGTTTTAAAGTGGGCATTAATGAGGAAAAATGTCCCAAAAATTTATGTAAATTTGATCCAGGATATGTATGAAGTGTCGAGTACTAGTGTCAAGAGTCGGTGTGGAGTATCAGAAGGTTTCAGTGTAGGAGTAGGTGTGCACCAGGGGTCAGCTCTAAGCCTCTACCTGTTCTCAGTGGTAATGGATGAGGTTTCAAAGGAGATACAGGGTGAGATACCATGGTGTATGATGTTTGCGGATGATATAGTTCTGGTAGGAGAAAACCTAGAAGTTGTCAATAATAGGGTAAATGAGTGGAGGTTAGCCCTCGAAGAAAAGGGATTGAGAATTAGTAGAAATAAAACTGAGTATATAGAGTATGATTTTGGACAAAGAAACCAAGAAGTTGAAGGAATGAGGAGACAACTGACAATAGATGGTGATGTTGAGAGCTTTAAATATTTAGGATCTTTTGTTTAAAAGGACGGGGGCTTTGACATGGATGTAAAACATAGGATTATGTGCGGGTGGATGAAATGGAGAGAAGCAACGGGCGTGTTATGCGATAAGAGAATTTCAATGAGGCTGAAAGGTAAATTTTATAAAAGTGTAGTGAGACCAACTATGCTGTATGATTCAGAGTGTTGGGCGGTTAACAGGAAAATAGAACAAAAAATGAGTGTCGCGGAAATGAGAATGCTTAGATGGTTGAGTGGAGTGACAAGAGAAGATAGAATAAGGAATGAATACGCGAGAGGTAGTGTTGGTGTAGCGCCAATTGTGGACAAGATGAGAGAAAATAGGCTGAGATGGTTTGGGCATGAGATGAGGCGAGAGGAAACGAATGCAGTAAGAGTGGTTATGAAGATGGACGTTGAAGGGAAAAGAGGATGAGGAAGACCAAAAAGGAGATGGTTGGAGACTTTGGAGAATGACATGAGGGCTGTCGATGTGTGCAGAGGAGATGTGATTGACCGAGTAAAGTGGAGGTGTAAAACAAGGGTGGCCGACCCCAAATAGTTGGGAGTAAGGCGAGGCAAAAGAAGAAGAAGAATTTATATAATTCAATATACCTACAAAAAAAAAAAGAAAATAACGAAAAAAAAAAATTTTTCCATTGAAATTATGTAAAATTGTTAATATATAAATATGAAATTATACAACCTTAAACCCTCCCCAAAATATTTTTTTGTGTACGCGCCTGCCAATAAATATATGTAAAAAACTAAAAATCCGTTCTATACTCATAAGTAGGGCTCGGAAGTTATTACACTAAAAAGCATTAAAATTGATTGCAATATTTCAGTAAAAAAATATGCAGTCTTTCTTAAAAATTGCAACAACAAACTTTTTTATTTACCAAAATAACAATTTATAAAAAAAAATTACCTTTAAAAGTACTTTTTATTAAGACTCTCGGAATGCAAATATGAGTTCTTTTACAATATATTTCAAAATAAAAATTCTTATTAATACTGAAATAATGGTTTTAACGTAGTCTTTCAGAAGTCTACAAACAAAATTAGCAACGTTTAGAAACGTAATGAAAAATGTTTATTTTATTTTTTAATACACATTTGTGTCCCTATCGTAAAAATGATTTCTTTAAACTCTCATGCTCGAAAGGTCTTCGATTTGAGGACAGGAAATTGTGCAACTTGTGCATCATTTTATTAAACAATATTTCCAACCCTGTTATCACAATCGACTCAACTCGAAGTACCTATAATTTATTATTTATTATTTATTATTACTGTACTATTCTGACTTATATTAATATCTGATACGGCCCACATCGTTATTTTATTTCTTACGTATATACACGGTAGTAAATATCTACTCTAATTGGAATAATAAAACAGTACATGTTTCTTTAATAGAACTAAACGGTAAACATTCAGATATGTGTAGTTCATTTATTTTTTTAATTTATTTTTTCAATTTATGTAATTATGTCACAATACTTTATTTGTTTTTGTTTGGCTAAAATGGTATAATTAATACCTAATACATGTATTTATTATTGTTGTTTTTTTATATTCAGGTATCTACGACATTTTTTACTCGTATTATGTAACATGCAACTATAGCAACATAAATTTGACCTAAGATGTCTACATTTTAATTTATTCTTTTCATTATTGATTAACAGTCGTTTTGAAATTACCATATTTTTGTACATCTTTTCTGATAGTTATAATTATGATTTTTTTCTCATTCATCTACTATATAAGATATTAAATCGACTCTAAAAACATTTTAATCCCCATCTTTGAAATAGTTTAATGAAATTAAACTACAGGAAGAGAGAGCATAGCTGCAGAAGAACTCGAGCCAATTGGATGAGTTTTGTGACCGAATACTTTGACGCAATGTCGGGAAAGCCAGAGTTCTCGGTGTTGCGTCAGTTCTAAAATGTAACGTCCACGTATGTTCTCGGACAAGGACGTCCTTGTTACGAGATCTACGGCCTACATTTCATCGGATGGTCTGCCAAACGAATGTGTGAAATTCAACGAGTGTTCTGAGCTTACGGCGACTGCTCGCTCAATGGATACCAAGATCAGAGCACATCCGAGTTCACAATATTTCCGGTCTTATATTAATGACTCCAGAATACATATTAAGTAACTTTTAAGGATTGAGCTGTTTTGTGAATTTGTGTTGATTGTGATTTCATTATCCAACGCCATAAAAATATCAGATTCAACTGACATAAACATAAAAGATTCTAAATAATATTGACTCAATATTATTTACTCAATTTCTTAATCTATTGAGAATATATTTCAATTTCAAAAACATTCTTTCACAAGCTACTTGTGTTTACGGCAGTGATAGAATTAATTTGTATGTAACAAATAGTGTCTGTAAGCTTCACTGTACAGATTATGTTTTAGTAGTACTGACAAGCAACACAAAATACAATTTTGACATGCTTTAATTTTATTATTATATAATTTTTTTTATTGGGTAGTTCACATGCTCCTGTGCACCATACCACGAACCTTTAACCGATAACTTTCCCCCCTCCCCAAAAAAAATATTTGCTGTCTTCAGGGATGTCTGACATAAAAGTCTGATACTTCCGAAGGGTCCACATATGTTAAACCAAGTGTGTTTTAACCAATCATTTTTTTTATAATCTAAGGTTAAATCTAATTCTTGTATTTTTCGATACCAACTCTGAATTAAATGAAATCGGCAACCCACTATTATTACGGATGGCAATATTAACAATACATTACGGCTGGAGAAATGGGGGCATTTTCGAAAAACCCAACTTTTTTTGTAAAATCAATTTTTTTTTTTTTACAGTTTTACTGATCCATCGTTATTTCCATATCAGACCTTATAGTTTAATAACCTATTTCTACAACCATAGTCCTGTATACATTTATCTTTGAATAATATAGTACCTTCAATGATACATTTGTGAGATACTGCACTTTTTTTTGGCATAGTTGAAGTTAATTATAAAACTTAAGTTATTAAATAACAATTTACTATATTCTACCATAAAAAATAAAATTATTAACTTATTTTATAACAAAACGTGGGAATATGTATTATGACTTATGAATTATGTATTGATATCTTTATTATATTATAATATCGGCACGTGATTAGTAGTGCCCCTTCCACACTAACAAATGTGTGCTATCGTAAATAACAGTCGAGCTTGTAAACAAAATGTTCGTAAATGATGAAATACGAGATTCCCAAAAAATCAATACATCACACACTTCGAGACTATGAATATTCCCTATATTATATTTTACTAATGATACAATACATCTACAGTACATTTATTGTTTTTTAAATAATTATAACCTATTAATCTGCTATAAATTAGATTATAACTATATTATTATAATTTTAAATATGTATCCTTACGATACCTAATTAATTTGCATCGCAGTAGCATTTGGATTGAACCAAAAAATACCCAAACAAAATAAAAGAAGACGTTGGATGAAAAAATTATTGAACTGTCTACGAATGACTGAACCAGATGACTATAGGAATTAGGAATGACAATCCAAAGTGCCGGCAGATCCCGATACAAATTAATACATTCGATTTTGAAAGTTCGTTCTTCCATTTTAGTTGACATAATTCTTATTAAAATGATAAGTGTATCATATAAACCTGTAGCAATACGACACAACTCGTGTGGCTTCACAACTGATATGATATGATACTAAATATTACGTTATTTTGCACAATATCATATTCAAACGTTCAATAATATTGTGTATTGTACAAACAATTTCCAACCCAGTTTGATTTCTTCAATATATTGTACAATTCTTCAATATCTATACTAGACCGTCAATAATATTGCACAATATTAATTATTGTGCAATATTATTGATCGTGTAGGGACCGCTTTAAGTATTATTAGTATTATTATATTTGTTGAATTTACATTTCATTATTTCAAATTATTCAGATGACTGCAATAATTTAAAATGTACAATTTAAGCAAAAAAATATAAGTATATTATAATATACCTACTTATTCACTATTAAGTATCACATTGAGTATGTAACGCAGAGTGTACTAACACTACTAATAACTTTATATTACTATAAATATCACAATATCGTTTTACAAATAAAATTTCTAGTGCATACCATTACAGTGGCGTATATAAGGGGAAGACGTGGGGGTTAGATCCCTCCATTGGCATTATTATTTTTTGTTTTTGCTTGGAATATTTAGTATGCACTATGCACTATGCACAAATGGGTTACTGCTGTCGACATATGTCTATAAATTTCAATTTTTTACAATAAGTACAAATGTACAAACTGTGAAAAATTGAAATTAAATAAATAAAAAAGTACAAATGTACAATAGGTACTAGTATTTATAATGAATGATACCATGTCTTTTATATTCTGAGTGGAAAGATGAATTTATTGATTTTACAATGATATTGTGTGTTTTTTTCAGTCATTAACATTTATTATAGTTGAAATAAATATTTTCAACATCAAAATTTTTTCTGAGTAGAAAGTGAACTAATAGGTACTTTGAGGTCAAATTGTAAAATTCACTGTAGTTTTCAAAAGCATCAGGAAAAAAAACAATAAATTTAGAAAAAAAAAGGTGATTTTTATGCAAAACCAGTTTTGAACAAATTTTTTTTTTATCTAAAGTTATCTAAAGTTGTAGATTATCTTAAGAACACCTCAAGTTTTATGTATACAATTTTAGAGGGAAGTGCGATAGTTTCACCATATTTACGCCTATGTCAATAAAGATATTATTATTATGCTTTTGGGCCAGTACATCTCCACCTGGGCTATAAGGTCTAATATGGAAATAACGATGGATCAGTAAAACTGTAAATAAAAAAAAGAACCGGATTAGTGTGTGTAATCCGTTATCGCGTTTATCGTGCCACCGTACATCGACTAAATTACAAATTCCCGGAACTATGATAATAATCAAAATGAACATTTTATCTTTACATTATATTAATTTGCAAAACTCCACGGTCCATCCGTTTTGATACTATTACAATATAGGCAGTAGTGTTGCTTCAAAAATTTTATTTTATTTTAATAGACTATTATAAAATCAATGCTTATACCTTTGTACAGGTACGGATCCAGCCTACTTTAACAGAGGAGGTGGATTATAAATAAGTATAAATGTTTATATACCCATTGGTTAATATGAGTATATATATTTATGTAATATATATAGAATCTGATACTATTTTTAGTCTATTTACTATTTTTGAGTCGGCTGGACTGGCCGGCTGACGGTTATCGTCGCTCATACGGTCACAATATTGTTCTTATTGACAATTCATTAATTTTTGTTATAAAAATAACAGATGAAAATTTATGAAAATGAAACAATACATTAAAATGTTATGACGCAAGAGAATGCAATTTAATAGTACAACAAATTAAAAATAAAATAAAATAAATTTTTGATGTATGGCACTAATATTTCCTTTGTTTTTTTTCTTTTGGATAAGAGTTTTAGTTTTATTTCCATAATGCCAGTCCTTTTTACTGTCCATAGCATTAAAAATGAAAAAAAAATAACCAGATGGGCCTCGCTCTGCTGTACACTTGGGGATGAAGTGCGACTCTTCATAGGATAGGTCATTATAATGGATTTGTTAAATTTGAATTCAATTATAGGTATCATTGTATACGAAAAACGATTCTGAACGGAGATGATATGTTTGTCTAGGATATAATACAATGTTATTTATAAATATTGTAATAAGTATATTTTATTTTGAAACGAAAAATTTAGAAAAATCGAAAATTTAAATTGTCTATAAATAAGTCAAAATACTTTGAAATCATAACCATGTATAGAGAACGTCAATATAAAGATTTGGTGAAAATTTCAAGTTGTTGCGGTTTTTCATTTTTGAGTTAGAGCATTTTAAAAAAAATCGATATCTTTGTCAGTCTAGAATATTATACATTATATTATATTTTACATGTAATTTTATGTCAATATTCGCTGTTCAAACGCTTATAAAAAAAAATTGTGCCTATGGATTTTAATAATTTTTGAATGACATAAAGAACTACTTCTGTGGAATCTTCTATTACATTTTCAAGTATTTTGTAGAAGCCAAATTTTTTTTATCACCGATTATAAAAATAAAATGTAAAAAAATCGAATATTTTAAATGCCTATAAGTGGCTCAATAATCAATATAATATTTTGAAAAAAATATGACATAAAGGAAATACCAATCTTAACAGCTGGTAGAAATTTCAAAAGTCTGCGACTTATACTTTTTGAATAATAATAAAAATATAAAATCGTTTGAGAATAAATTGCTATTTTATGCATTTTCTTAAATATTTAAATTTCAAACAGTCATAAAATTTTTTCCTCTAATTCCGGTAGAAATTTTTCTAAAGATTTTTGAAGAGTAGCTTATAGATAACCTAGTGCTAAAATTTTGAACCTTAAGTATAAACAGAAAAAATGTAATGAATTTTTATCTACAAAATAACTTGCAAATTATCGTGATTTTTACATATTTCGTATAAATTGGAACTTTGAGCACTTATAAAAAAAAGTTGTGACTTACGATTTTAGATTTTTTTTTATCAGTTAAGGAACAACTTATAAGAAACCTTGTATTAAATTTTCAAGATTTTCTGGGCAGCGAAAAAATTTTTATTGATATTTAAAAAAAAAATACTTAAAAAAATTGAAAATTTCAATTGTCTATATATAGTTTAATAAAAGTCAAAATACTTTAAAAATTTAATGGTGTATAGAGAACGCTAATCTAAACATTTGGTGAAAATTTCAAGTATTTACATCGATTAGTTTTTGAGTTATAGCAAAATAAAAAATTTGATTATGTCGAAAACTGGTTTTGCGTAAAAACACCCGGTTTTCCCAAATTTTTAATGGTTTTTCCCGTCGCATTTAAAAAATATTGGAAGTTTTTGACTTTTGACCCCCCAAAGTACCAAATAGATTCACTTTTCTTTCAGAAAAGTTGCTACATAAGACAATCGAAGCATTCTTACTGCACCAAATCGTGTCGACAGACACAAAAAAAAAAAAAAAGAACCGGATGGGCCTCGCTCTGCTGTACAGTTAGGGGTGGAGTGAACCTCGCTTATAGGATAGGTCATTATTATAATGGATTTGTTAAATTTGAATGCAATGATAGATATCATTGTATACGAATAACGATTCTGAACGGAGTTCATATGTTTGTCTAGGATATAATACATTGTTATTTATAAATATTGTAAAAAGTATATTTTATTTTGAAACGATAAATATATTTTTCCATTAGGATGGGTTGGCAGTTGCATACAGCAACATAGTTTGTCAGTCTAAAATATTATACATTATATTATATTTTACATGTAATTTTATGTCAATATTCGCTGTTCAAACGCTTATAAAAAAAATTGGTAAAAATTTCAAAAATCTGCGACTTATACTTTTTGAATTATAACAAATATTTAAAATCGTCTGAGAATAAATCGCTATTTTATGCAATTTCGTAAATATTTAAATTTCAAACAGTCATACAATTTTTTCCTTTTAATCCGGTAGAAATTTTTTTAAAGATTTTTGAAGAGTAGCTTATAGATAACCTAGTGTTAAAATTTTGAACATTAAGTATGAACAGAAAAAAATTTATGAATTTTTATCTACAAAATAACTTGCAAATTATCGTGATTTTTACACATTTTATACAAATTTGAGCATTAAGGGCTTATAAAAAAAAATTGAGTTAACCGATCACAGATATTTTTTATATACGATAAGTTTAACTTATTATAAACCTAGTATAAAATTTTCAAGAGTTTTCGCTCAATCAATTAAATTTTATAGATGTTTAAAAACAAAAATTTTACAAAAATCGAAAATTTAAATTGTCTATAAATAAGTCAAAATATGTCAAAATACTTTGAAATCATAACCATGTATAGAGAACGTCAATATAAAGATTTGGTGAAAATTTCAAGTTGTTGCGGTTTTTCATTTTTGAGTTATAGCATTTTAAAAAAAATCGATATCTTTGTCAGTCTAGAATATTATACATTATATTATATTTTACATGTAATTTTATGTCAATATTCGCTGTTCAAACGCTTATAAAAAAAAATTGTGCCTATGGATTTTAATAATTTTTGAATGACTTTAAGAACTACTTCTGTGGAATCTTCTATTAAATTTTCAAGTATTTTGTACGAGCCAAATTTTTTTTATCACCGATTATAAAAAAAAAATGTAAAAAAATCAAATATTTTAAATGCCTATAAGTGGCTTAAAAATCAATATAATATTTTGAAAAAAATATGACATAAAGGAAATACCAATCTCAACAGCTGGTAGAAATTTCAAAAATCTGCGACTTATACTTTTTGAATTATAAAAAATATTTAAAATCGTTTGAGAATAAATCGCTATTTTATGCAATTTCGTAAATATTTAAATTTCAAACAGTCATAAAATTTTTTCCTCTAATTCCGATAGAAATTTTTTTAAAGATTATTGAAGAGTAGCTTATAAATAACTTAGTGTTAAAATTTTGAACCTTAAGTATGAACAGAAAAAATTTTATGAATTTTTATCTACAAAATAACTTGCAAATTATCGTAATTTTTACACATTTCGTATAAATTGGAATTTTGAGCACTTATAAAAAAAAATTGTGACTTACGATTTTAGATTTTTTTTTATCAGTTAAGGAACAACTTATAAGAAACCTTGTATTAAATTTTTAAGATTTTCTGGGCAGCCAAAAAAATTTTATCGTTATTTAAAAAAAAAATACTTAAAAAAATTGAAAATTTCAATTGTCTATAAATAGCTTAATAAAAGTCAAAATACTTTGAAAATTTTATGGTGTATAGAGAACGCTAATCTAAACATTTGGTGAAAATTTCAAGTATTTACATCGATTAGTTTTTGAGTTATAGCAAAATAAAAAATTTGATTATGTCAAAAACTGGTTTTGCGTAAAAACTCCCGTTTTTCCCAAATTTTTTTATGGTTTTTCCCGTCGCATTTAAAAAATATTGGAAATTTTTAACTTTTGACCCCCCAAAGTACCAAATAGATTCACTTTCCTTTCAGAAAAGTTGCTACATAAGGCAATCGAAGCATTTTTACTGCCCCAAAACGTGTCGACAGACACAAAAAAAAAAAAAAAAAAAAAAAAAAAAAAACACACATCATTGTAAAATCAATACATTCTTCACTCCGTTCAGAATCTAAAAAAAAAAAAAAACACACATCATTGTAAAATCAATACATTCTTCACTCCGTTCAGAATCTAAAATGTATTTCCATATGGATTAAAGAAATTGCGTTGAGGACGGACAACGGACGAGAGAGCGAATAGTGTCAGCTGCACCGTGATCAGAGCGAATACAAATCACGCGCGTTCGGTTACTCACGTCTTGCCGTCTAGTCGTACAAACTAACAAGCTAGATAGCAGCACCAGCAGTGGTAGGTCATCATATACCATAGATAATTTTAGCGGGTAATAAAATATTTATCAAAAATTGAACGTTTTCAGTCGGAGAATAATAGAGAACTACCTAAATATTTAACTCATAGCCAAGGTGGATATATATATCCACCTTGCTCATAGTTTGGCTATAGTCCTGACCTGTGGTCAATGGCAAGCCAATAGAACTATAAGGAAAAGTTGAGTTAAAACAGGTATTTAGTAAATATACAAAAAGCGAATTTTATTGACGGAACTTTAATACAGTTAACATAACGAGTACGCGACGACGCAGCGGATAACGGACAACAACGAAAAGCAAAAAATAAAACGACCACTGGCGGGACCTGGTCGTGTTGAGTCGAGAGAGGGGGGGGGGGGAAACGGTCGCTGCGTTGCCGCGTTAACAATGATAAGGTGAGAGGTCGCCACACTACCTCCCCCTTGGGAAAAAGAAACGAACTCGTTTTTTGGTGCGCTCACACTCTGGGCTGCGTAGAATGGATTGAATCTGAGATGTTGATAGGGATTGCGACTCGACGAGGTTGGCGGCGTATGAGTGGTCGGCTACAGGATCTTCTCGGAGGATGAAGGCTGGCTTAAGACGATCTATCGCGATCCAACTCGTACGATTATTAAGCTGTAGCTTAAAATTTGTACTATTGCGGTCTAACACGGCGAAGGGGCCGTCGTAACGCGGTTGAAGTGGCTTTCGCGTCGAATTGACGCGGAGAAAAACGTGCGTAGCGGCTTGTAGCTCTTCCGGGACGAAAATCGAACGTTTCGAATGATCTGTACCTGGAATTGGGCGGAGTAATGACATTGACTCCTTGAGGACGCGGATCAAATCCGGGGCGTGAGGCTCGGGTTGGACAGCGTGGAAAAATTCGCCGGGCAAGCGCAATGTCGTACCGTAGACCATTTCAGCGGGCGAACAACCCAGTTCTGGTTTAGTGATGCTGCGGAGCGCTAACAGTACCGTCGGCAAACTCTTGGTCCATTGAGGGTTGTTGTGGGCGGTCAATGCTGCTTTGAGCGGCCGGTGCAATCGCTCGATTAGGCCATTTGCCTGCGGGTGGTAAGGAGAAGTTCGAATATGACGGAAACCGTAAGTTTGACTGAGAGACGCGAATAACTGGGACTCGAATTGCCTTCCTTGGTCCGTCGTAACAATGTCAGGGATACCGAAGCGCGAAAACCACTGCGAGACTAGTTTGTCGGCGACAACATAAGCTGACATATTGATTAGTGGGTATG
The DNA here is from genome assembly GCA_034509805.1 of Sipha maydis. Lineage (NCBI taxonomy): Eukaryota > Metazoa > Arthropoda > Insecta > Hemiptera > Aphididae > Sipha > Sipha maydis. Next base: position 70,448 of record JASXSY010000733.1, on the reverse strand, counting down.
CTTCTGGCCAGCGAGTGTACCTGTCTATGGCCGTGAGTAAGTACTCGTGTCCGTCGGAAGGAGGTAAAGGCCCGACCAGATCAATATGAATATGTCCGAATCGTCGCTCAGGTACCGCAAAAGGCATCACCGGCGCTATAACGTGACGTTACACCTTGGTCCGTTGGCAAGTTATGCAACTCCTTGCCCAGTTGCGGATCTGTCGATCCATGTTCACCCAACTGTGTCGTTCCTTGACCAAGGCGAGCGTAGCTTTGATGCCGGGGTGAGCCTGGTTATGAATGATATCAAAAACACGACGTCGAAGCGTCGCGGGGACGTAGGTACGCAACCTGCCGGGTGCCGAAACGTCGAAGTAGACAGGACCTGAAACCGTATCATGTGCCTCCAGGCGCAAAGAACTGGTGAGTGTACCGTTCAGCAGGCCCTTCAACTCTGGATCTTCAGCTTGGTCCATAGCTAATGACGCGAAATCTGGTAGTTGTGCGTGACAAGTGACAGTCTCGAGTCGAGAAAGGGCGTCCGGAACTACATTTTTGTCACCTTGGACGTGTTCGACCCGTTGTACGAACTGCGCGATAAAGCTAATGTGCCGCAACTGCCTGTCGCTGTACTTGTCGGTCTTGGCGGTTAACATGTGTGTGAGTGGTTTATGGTCGGTTAACAACGCGGTGCACCTACCTTCGACGAAATGAAGAAAATGACGAATTGCTTGGTACGCTGCCAGTAATTCTCGGTCAAAAGTGCTATAGCGGGCTTGTGTGGGCGTCAACTTCCTCGAGAAAAAACCGAGTGGTTCCCAACGGTCGTTGTTAAATTGCTCTAAAACCGCGCCAATGGCCGTGTTCGATGCGTCAGTCGCGATTCGGAGATTAGCGTCCGGCATGGGGTGAGCTAAATGTACGGTGCTCGCGAGAGCGTTGCGCGATTTTTCGAAAGCATCGCGCGTATCTTGTGTCCACTGCAACCTTCCGTCTTTCTGTTTGACTGACGAAACGAGATCGTATAACGGGGCTTGTAACTGAGCTGCGTTTGGAATAAACCTGTGGTAATAATTGATCGAGCCGAGGAAACGTTGAAGCGATTTTTTTGACGACAGGAGCGGCCAATTCTGAACGTCATCGACTCGTTCGGGTAACGGACTGCATCCTTTGCCATTGACGAGGTGCCCGAGAAAAACCAACTGTTGAACTCCGAAAACGCACTTGCTGACATTGATTGCCACACCGTATTTTTGAAATCGTTCCAGGACGGAACGTAAGTGTGTCTCGTGTTCTCGTTCGGAATGCGATGCAATCAATACATCATCAATGTAGGCGAAAACAAAATCCAAACCACGGAGGATCTCGTTGACAAAACGCTGAAAGGTTTGTGCGGCATTTTTAAGGCCGAAGCACATGACTGGAAATTCGTACAACCCAAAGGGCGTTGTCACGGCTGTTTTAGGGATGTCCCCGTGTGCGACCGGAATCTGGTGGTAAGCGCGCACCAGGTCGAGCTTCGAAAAAATCGTTCTACCATAAAGGTTATTGCAAAAGTCGTGTATGTGAGGAAGAGGGTATCGATCTGGTTTGGTCACGGCGTTTAATCGTCGGTAGTCACCGCAGGGACGAAAAGAGCCGTCTTTCTTACCGACAAGCAATAACGGGCTGGCCCAAGCGCTGTCTGACGGTCGACATATACCAGCCTGGAGCATGAATTCGAACTCCTTTCGCGCTATGGCGAGACGATCGGGAGCGAGTCGACGTGGACGCGTAAATACAGGCGGTCCGGTAGTAGTCAACACGTGCTCGACGTTATGCGTAAACGCGGCGGGGACCGGTGATTCACGTGTAATCTTGGGGAACTCGGCAACTAACTTGGTCCACGTATGCGGTTGTGATATCACGCAAATAGTTGGCGGAACGGTACTTACAGTAGCAATCTTCGAAGCAAGACCGGAACTCAAATCGACTAGGCGACTGCGGCGGACGTCAACCAGTAATCCGAAATAGTGGAGAAAATCTGCTCCTATGATACCTCTGGTGACATCTGCAATCTCGAATGTCCACGTAAAAGGCCTGGTGAGTCCCAGATCAAGGTTAAGCGACTTCCGCCCGTAGGTTTGAATTCTTGTTCCGTTAGCGGCGGTGAGGACAATTCCGGAGGTCGGTCTTTGACCAACAGACGGTGGAAGGACTGAAATGTCGGCCCCTGAATCGATGAGGAAGCGCCTCCCGGAATGTGCGTCGGTGACGAAAACGCGTCGACTGTTACGAGCGGCGAGAGACTGGTCTGTCTCCGCCGCTCCTATCAGTTTTCCGCCGGTTTGAAATTGCACGGAGATCTACAATTTTTCGCATCCGCGCCGAAACGATTGTGATAAAAACACAAGTTGTTTTTGTTGTTGTTGCGAGATTTTGAACGCGATCGCGAACGGCCGTGATAAGGCTTGGCAGCGGCCTGCAGTGTTACCAGATTCGCGACTTGTGTGGTAAGCGCTGCGATCGCGTTCTCCATCACGCGGAATCGGTCGGTTGACGCATCGGTACTGTTGACAGCATGGAGGTCGAAAGAGGTACCAGCCTCCATGACTCGATCGGCACGTTCGGCCAGGTCCTCCAACGAACCGTCTTGCCCGGCGATTATGGCACTGGTAGTGGCAGGTAACTTCTGCAGCCAAAATTGTTTAAGGGCGTCCTCGCCGATGCCATCCGGTAAAATGCTACGCATATCTCGTAGTAACTGGGTTGGACGGCGATCTCCTAAACCACCGGGCTGGACGAAACTGCGAAAACGTGCTGATTGAGGAACCGCGAAAATAGCGATGAGGCGTTGTTTGAGGGTCTCGTAGCAAACTTTCGGGCCAATGAGATCGCGGACGGCTCTAACGCCTTCTTCGTCTAAAGCAGCAACCACGTGGTTAGCTCTTGAGAGATCCGAACGAAGTCGGTGAACATCGAAAACGGCTTCCACGTGTAGAAACCACTCACGTGGTGAGTGTCGCCAAAACGAGGGTAGGCGCACCTGCGCGACGCTCGCGACGGTTACGGACGGCGGGTTCGGCGGATCACTTGCGGGCGAGTCGTTTTCGAGCGAGAGTAAATCACGGCACTCGTTTGCGGAAGACATAATGCGTGTCGAAAAAAGAAACTCGAGGTCACCAATTTGGCTATAGTCCTGACCTGTGGTCAATGGCAAGCCAATAGAACTATAAGGAAAAGTTGAGTTAAAACAGGTATTTAGTAAATATACAAAAAGCGAATTTTATTGACGGAACTTTAATACAGTTAACATAACGAGTACGCGACGACGCAGCGGATAACGGACAACAACGAAAAGCAAAAAATAAAACGACCACTGGCGGGACCTGGTCGTGTTGAGTCGAGAGAGGGGGGGGGGGAAACGGTCGCTGCGTTGCCGCGTTAACAATGATAAGGTGAGAGGTCGCCACAATAGCTTAGATACTGATATAAAGAATGCATCATTGATATCGGTTGACATTAAAAGATCAGTTTATTTATAAATATTTTAGCAGATAGAAAAACAAATTTAAAACCCTAAACAATATGGAGTGGTACAATTTTATTTTTTTTATTTTGCCTTTGTTATAAAACATTACAGCAAGGAGTAGTACATTATTATAAACTCTTTTCGCAGAGATCTATTAAATTTTATGTATTTTATTACAAATTTAAATTTATATTTTTTTATAATCCACCAAGTAAATGGTATACAACCCTGTCTACAATATTTTAAATTTAAATAATGATATAGAATACAATAAAAGTATATTTTATCTTTCCATAAGGAATAATAATAACTTGAATTTATTAAATTTACATGTTATGTATATAATAATAATAATTTTAAAATAATTTGTTTTAAAAGTTAATATTTAACTTCTAACCAAATATAGGTGTACTACAATTATTTACAGTTTTTTATTTTTATAACCTTTATTTTATAAATAGTTGGGTTTAAATAACTTACCATTGAAATTATGCATGTAAATGAGATGTAAATTTTGAAATTGATGGTTGATTTTCGAGTTTTTGTATATTTTACATTTTCAACATGAGGTGCAATATTAATAGTAAACATATATTTTATTATATCTATATATATATATATATATATATTGTAAAATTAAATGTAGACATATTCAATTATACAATACATATTTCTTATTGTAACTTATGTACAAATCTATAAACTATTTAAAATGTAAATAAAAACATATTTTTAGCATATTTTACATGTTCAAAGAATATTTTAAGGTTTTTTAAGAGCATATTAGCATTATATTTCAAACTTTTAAGAATCTAAATATCGTCTTTCTACTTATAAGTTATAAATTTAGGATTATTAAATAAATTAATGAGCAGTTGAACTTGCAATTTTGATACCAATTTAATGAATTAAGTTTTAATGAATACTTATGAAATAAAATTGACAATGGTAATTATTTGTAAACAGAACTACAATTGTTTCGATTTTCTAATAAAATATAATTAAATAGGTAGTTGATTTTGATGACAAGTATTAGTATAACTATGACTACACATCTACATAAATGTACATATGTTTTGAGTATTTCAGGGCAAATAATTTATAGTATGCAGCTAGTAATAATTAATGATGGGCATATCCGGATTACATGGATTATCCTGATTATTCAATTACTCATTTTTATATTTAAATTAATTTAATTCTATTACATAATTTTTAGACATAAATATATCATATTTAACATTAAAAATAATAGCCTAAAAATTGAAAATAATTATATGTTATATAAAAAGCTAATTAATTTATCTGGATAATTCGGATTCAGCAGCAAATCTGGATTTGAATATCCGGATTATTCAGATACTCGGATTTCATGCCAATCCCTAGTAATAATAGTTAACTGATTTATGTTATACTTATTTAAGATAAAATGTTCAATATATACAATGTTACATAGTATAACTTAATTTCTTTAAATTAATATAAACAGTTACATAAAACAATTTTACTCTTGTTTAGTTTTGAAGACAACGTAATAGAAATTAATGTAAAAAAAATGTAAATCCGTTACTTAATATTAATGTATCAACATAAGCAAAATAATTTATGTTTTTAACATTGTTTCAAATGATCATTGTTATTAAAATTGTTAGTATTATCATCTCTGGTAGGGGAAGATGCGTCATGTATTCATCATCACTCTTTCCTATTAATAATTACTAATATGATATATGATGTTCAGGATATTAAACATATTGTTCTCACAGGTCGAACTAATATTACTAAAAAATTCAGTAACCATGTAACACAATAAGATGTTGCATGTACTATACCAAAACTTGAGTTTATTTTTTTAATTTTACACTTAATTATTTACAATATTTTGTTTAGAAAAAAATTTAATTTTGTATAAATCAATTAATTAATTAAGTAGTAAAAAAATATTAAATATGACTTTTATATGTATAAGTAACCCGCTTAATATAAACTAAACAATTAGGTCTACAAATTTAATTTGTAATTCTAATTCAAAATTAATCAATGACATTTTAAAACTAAATAAAATATTTACTATTTATAATCATACAAATACACAATTATAAGTTTTAGTTAAAAATGTATCAGCAATAGGATTTAACTAAGAATTAATAACATCTTTATAGTCTTATGACTATTCAAGAAAAAGCAAGTTAAGTTAAATGCCAAACATATAATAATTTATAATTATAAATTATTTTAAATTTGATTTAAAATTATGCATTTGACACAAGTGTGTTTTTATGAATTCTATCCTTCAGTAGATCTTATTCTTATCAACTTAAAAAATTATTAATTTTACTTGATTCTGAGAGTAAAATGAGGTAAAATGTTTAGATTTAAAAGAAACAGAATATCTAATACAAAATTATTAACTGTGTAGAAATACAGTGAATTAAATGGTTGACTACTTCAAATATTAATATAATAATACTAAAATAGTGAAACTCATAACTGTAAAGTAGTTGACATAATATATATTTAATCATTCAATTTAATTTTTATATAAAAAATTAAATTTCTGTAGTTATCACAAAAAATTGCATTATTAATCTATTCAATGACACATAAATTACAACAAAATACATGTATAAATAAATATATATTTGTTAAGTAATTTGTTCATGTTTTTTAATTTTTTAATAATTACAAATATAAAGTGTATCTTATTATCTTACTGATACCTACAAAAATATTAATAATTATCTAAATATTTGGCAGTATTTTGCGTTTTCTTCAAAACTGTAAAGATTTATAATAATTAAAAATAATTATAATAATACTGTATGCATTACCACTATAATACATAATAAATCAATAATTGTATTACAAATATTACTTATGATTAAATTCATTAATAATTTTAAGAAATGTATAGAATATAACATAAGTATATGAGCATACAAATCATAATTGACAGCCTATTGGCATAACCACAAATCACCACCTATAATTTTATATATGAACAAATAAGCAAAAATGTGTTCAGGTACAAAAATTAAATCTAAATAATTGTATAGTTAAACATACAAAAAAAAATAAAACTTAAAATTATTTATAATTAAAATCACAAAATTCGGACTAGGATCAGGCATATTGTACTAAATAAATTCTATTTATTGATACCTATCTTTTTTCTTTATACATCAATATATACAGTTGGTAACATTTATAAAAATTACAAAAATGGTTTGAATAGCTTACCATTAAATAATTTTTTAAAATGACAGTTATATATTTAATTTTAAAAGTAAAAATATTTACTATTTTATATACATAACATTATAGCTGAACTATAATTACATATATATATACTTAATCCAAAATAATTTCTCAAATATAGCCAAAAAAAAAAAAATATTATTATTTAGTATGTTAAAATAATATTTGAAGTGGAAAAATATAATTGTATATATATTAAATATTATCATGCATTTATTTGTCAAGAGAAATAATCCTACATTTTAATATTTTTACTTATTGGAGTTGTACATTTCAAGTTTTATAAAAAAAAAAAATTAAATCATTCATAATTTAAAAAATGTCTGTCAGGTAAAACAATAAAATAAAATATTTGTAATATACTAATCTTAATGTGAAGGATTAACTTAAAATAGTATGAAATCAATAATTTGGCTAATATTTATGAATTTCAGAATAGGTATATACAACCAGTTAATCAATATATTAAATAAAAATCAGGAGGAAGATTTTAAATAAAGTTATTTATGTTTAAAAATTTATTTAAACACAGGGAAAAATGTGAAATTCTTTAACTAAAAAATTAGGAACACTCAAAGAAAATTGTATAATGCTACAATTGAGAGAGTAAATAAGTTTAATCTATTTGTGCAACACGCACTGTCTGTTGATGCAGGATTAAACTCAAATATACTAACAGTCCTATTAAACAATGATCGTGGTTCAAAAAACAATACATCAGAATATGCTGCATGTGAAGCATTGATGAACTGTTCATCATGAGATGTCATCATGTCAAACACACACCAATCTAAATACTGATCAGTAAGTCTATGTCCAGTATGTCCAATGCTATTATGACATAAAGTTAATACTCGATCTAATTCACTTATTATAACTTGTTTAATATCTATTTGTTCAGAAGTTGGACAACCAGAAGAACATAATTCGTTCTTTTCTTGATTAAATGTTTGTGCTAGTTCATCAGGCAATTTCACAGAAATAGACAGATATTTACCAACACGAGTAACAGTTATAATAGTAGAAATAAATGATAATCGTATAATCACTGTCTCGCTATTGTTGTCATTTAAACGCCAGGAAAGAGAAACTGTTGGTAATGAACTAGGCCCAGATGAAGTAGTACTATCTTCAAATGTATTTGGTAGCTGAATATCTCCTTGAGCTTCATACAATTTTTGTTGAGTACACTCAGGTTTATGTGCTTTTAACATAACTGTCAACTAAAAATGAAAATAAATTTAAATCAACAAAATTATATACAACTGTACTATTTATTAATATTATTATTATTAATTAACAAAATACCTTAGTTGGTGCTGTTGCTGTTGTACTATTAAAAACAGCATCATTGGTTACCATGACTCCAAAAAATGGGTTGTCTATCACTGGCCAAGCTCCATGAATCCTGCAAGTTTGATATCTGCCATCAAATGTTCTCAAGTGTGGATCACCAAATAAGCCACAAAATTTATGTTCTTTTTTATCGTCAAACAGTGATGGACAAATACTTCTTTGAGTAGATGGTATCAATGACTGGGAATGTTCACTTATATTGTTTCTCAACAAGTTTTCATCACTAATGCATCTCTTTTTGAACTCCATTTTTGATGCTGACATAGCAGAATGATAACCGATGTTACCACGACATTTTCCTCTAAATAATTCCATACACGCGATATATGATTCTAAATCTTTACACTGAGATTCGTTATCTTTAATTTCATAAGGAGAACATTTTTCTTGATGGGAACATGGTACTGAAATACAGGAATACGCTAAAAAATAATAAACATTTTATTAATTTTGTCACAATGAATATCAAAATAAAATTTGGTGTTTAAATCTGCTAATTTTATCCTCAATTTGATCTACTATCATAGCTACCATTTATAAAGTACTCAGTAAAGTAATTGTATGATGAAAAGTATGAAATATTTTATTTGTGTTACGAGGAATTATTAAGCCCAAAAAAAAATAAGCATTAAATTATGTATTTTTTTATACATTTAAGATAAAGATTTATATTAAATGTATAAAAAAAATATGAATGGATTAGATTAGATTAGATAATACTTATTGAATAATAATTGCTGATAATACTAAAATGTCTGAATAAAACTGTAACAGTTCTAATCAATATTTTGTTATGTGATAGTCTATACCTTGTCAGTTTGGATAAATAAATTTTATTAACATTTATAATAAAATTTAAGATAATTGTGATCTGTTATTAAATTCAAATTTAAATAAAATATATGATTCTAATGGATATATATTTCAATAATAATGAAATTATGTTAGTTAAACTAATATTTTATTATTATTTTAATATACTTAAAAACCTAGAGAAAAATAAAGTTAACAAATGACTAATGAATATTTTTAACTAGTGTTATGAACTGTAAACACATTAACTATTTTAATAAAACAAATATTAATTTATAGTTTGGATAAGAACATCTTATCTTTATCTACAGAAATTAATTTGATAATATATGTTATTAGAATTTATGCTAGTATATTTAGTAACAAAGAACTACATGAGTTGAAGCTTACTCATTTTGTCATTTTAATACAAATACTTAATATATTTTACTGAGAACATGGACAAAATCTTATATGATAGTAAAATCTAACATGAGAAATATTTAACGTCTCGAGATAGATATACAGAATGATAATGAAAATACAGTTATCATGTATAACATTCACATATAAAAACAATTATTAAGAATCGCATACATTGTTGTTAGCTAGTGTTCAAAGAGAATTACAAGTGTATATTACCTGCGATGACAGCGGTCCACATTAACCAAATACGATGAATTCTGTTGGCGACAATCATTGTGAGCTTAAGATGGGTACTGATAATCCGCTACGTTATAATTTTTCCATGATGAATCTGTAAAAACCTCAAGTTAGTTATGGTTATTAACAACAAATAATGTACGTGTGAACCGAGAGACAATCGATGGCGACCACCGTTTGTTTGCAGTGCGTTTGTCAGTGACCGGGACGAAATCGAGCGCGTCGATGGGAAAACACCTAGGGTCAAACGCACGTACCAGGAACACACGTACGCGTTAAAGTATAATAAAACGATTGCGAAATTACCGTAGTTCACATTACCATTTACAGCGGGGCGGCGGCTGCAGCGACAGATGGGGACGACGACCGCACTCGCGGATGAGGAACAACAACGGGCGGCGGCAGCATCAACGCAGTCGTCGGGGGCCCCGCGCGATCGATGAATCGGTAAACGGCCGGGGCGCGCGCGAAACGTTGACGTTCCAGCGGCAAACAGCGGTTCGAGTACCAGGAGCACGTACTCTGTGCTATTGTTTCTCGCGTAACAACGAAAGCGATACCGGATCCGTTTGTCAGCCGACGAGTGTTATCGGAACGGCAAAACAACTCGTCTAATCTCGGTCTCGGTGAACACGGTTAAGTGCGGTGGTGCATGTGTGTGTGTATGCGCGCGCGCGCGTGGTTGCTATCAACGAGCAGCCGGAGGTGCTCGCAAAACAACGTAACGCGTTAAACGTTAAGTACGAGCGGACTGCGGTGCCGAACGAGATGCGGACGCACAGGCTACGCGGCGACGGCGGTGGCGGAAGGGAATGTGGTCGGGCCAATCGGCGTGACCGGTCGTGTATAACGGGCATCGCAGCCGCCTTGGCTGCGACGAACGCCGTGACCGCGGCCGGGAGGGGAAGCCGTTTGTCCCCTCGCGCGTCGCGTGCGTGCGCGCCGGCACCGACACCTCGACGTCCCAGACTTGGTGTCGGCTCGCGGGATTCCTTCTTCGACCGGCTGCCAACCCCGGTGTCCCGGCCGCCACCGCCGCCGGTATTCCGTGTTATTGTGCGTGCGTACGTATATGCGTGTATGCACGTATTTATGTCTATATACATGTTCACGTACACCGGCGTGTGTAGTAAAAACTCATTGTTGCCGTCGGTTGCATTATACGAATTTCGGTGTACCACCCCGCCGCGCCGTGCCAATGAATAATGTGCTGCTGCGACGTATTGTTGTTGGGCCCGACGCGTCCGTATACCTATACCGGCTGTGTGCCTATATTATACCCAGACCCAACGTACGCGTAGTAATACGGTGTACAGAGCATGGCGGAGGGGCTGTTGGAAAAGAAATCGGATGGGAATGAAGGCGGAAAAAAAAACGAATATAATAAAAATATGTGTACACATAATAATAATAATAATAATAATAATAATAATAAATCGGGAAAACGCGCGTGAACAACACAATGGTGGTGAATGGCCCGCCGCCGCGTCGTACGTCGTACGTGGTGCGTTGAGAGAACCGTGACATTACGACGACGATGACGACAGTCGTTTCGTAGAAACGGTTTTTGAGAAGAAAAAAAAAAATTATACGTATACATAATACGCGGACGGAAAAATCTACTAGACAACCGTGGATGTCTGATTATTAATAAATATACAAGTGTGCGTCGCATCAAGGTATGATATTATGGAATATTATACATTATTTTTCCTCTGCCACGTACATCTCGAACGACGATATGACGTTTTTTTTTTTATTCTTCCACATATTAGATACAAGGTACATCGCGTGTACGAAAAATAAAACGTGTGTATATGCGCGACCGTGTCAAAAACATAATAGTAATAATATTATAATGTTGCGGGTATACGCATGCATAATACATTATATTAGACATTTGAAGTCGTCTGATTCGATCGTCTTCCGCCGCCTACGTACCCATATGCAACCTATTCAATGTACACGCGCAGAAGGTGACGTGCTAGTACTTCTTTTTACTACCTTACCACACGTATATACTTATTATTTACGTTTATATACACTATAATATATGCACAGTGCTCTATGTATTCGCGGTGCTGTGTATCCGCGTGATAATATTATTTCGTTATTTATTATTACGGTTATTAGCTATGCGTTTGCGGGGTATACACGAAGCAAGAATACGCGTTAAAAATATTATAATACTTTACGCGTCTCCTACATTATAATACACGAGTAATATGTTATAATGTACACGCGCGTATATCTATAGGTGCGCGATACAGCAGCACACTCATTAATAAATGATCGCCGTGTACGCATAATTAAAAACGATTTTTGCTGTACATTTTGTGTCGAGAACGCTCGCGCAATGAGGTTTTTTTCAACGTAATTCTACGTTAATAAGTACATTGCTTTACTACATATTAGTAATAACAATGTTGTATGGTACTATTATCTAGTATGTGTGCAGTATAATACGCGTTACATTGCGATGCGCTGTATAAACCGCGTATTCATAACGCGTGCGTGTGTGGTTATACCTACTCAATTAATTACAAATTCAAATCGCATAACATTTTAGAAGCCGAAATTTGTGCACCTTGGACGCTTATTTCACACACGTTTTATTCTCTTTATTTCTTCTAAACGTTTGTTGTGTAACACCTATGCACAATGATTTATAGAATAATGTGTAATTTGCTTAATATCCATCGCCAACCAACATATTTATGCGTATAATACGTATAATAAATACTACTTATATAGTAGACCTAATACGTAATAAAGAATATGAAACTATATATTTTAACTGATAATAATAATTATTGATATTACATATGCTGTATTGCAATGCTAAATTTTCACGATCTGCTGAAAATAAAATATTAACTTTAACCTTTTGCAGACATATAACTGATAATCTTCAAATTGATTGTTAACGAAAATATGAATGTTTTTTTAACCTATTCCAGCATAGAAACTTTAATAAAACGTTTTCAAATATTGTAATGTGTAACTGTATTGATAAATACAAGGGCGTAGCTAGAAATGTCATCGAGGGGAAGGGGGTTTGGTTGGTTGACAACCAATTATTAAAACATGTTTAGCATTATTTATTTAGTGTATTTTTAAATTTTTACACGTGTCAAAATTTTTATCTTATTATATGATCTTTTAATATTACTTACGATGAAAATAAAATAAATCATGATATATTAAAAATATTTATGTAAAATAATAGGGAGTTTACCAATTGCGCTTAAAATTACCTTTTCATATACCAATTGAGCTCTATACATTACCTAAGAAAAACTTAATAGTTAGTTACTAACCGATTTTTTTGCTAGTATTAATGCATAATACCATTGATTTTAGAATATAGTATTCTAAAATCAATGATAATACATGAGATTTCTAGTATTTTACAAACTTTACAGTATTAATTAAAACGATCCATATTGTAACGTCAAACAACTCAAACTTATACTAAATGATTAACAAGACATAATTATTGAGTATCATCAATGTGTTATTCTAAATACAGTAAATTGTTTGCAACAAAATAATTAGGCTGATAAAATATGTATACCCGATAATAATGAAAACTTGTTTTCGTCCATCACTCAAATGTATATTCCTCATCAATATCAAAATATGTGCGTTATAATAATATAATTTCATAAAATTCCCGATACTATTATAAAATATATTAAACCTAGTCACTTTAGACAGTAATCAATTACTAAATAAATATCAGGCAAATTTGAATGCAAGTGCGATTGATATATTAACCGTAAAATATAAAGAGCGTAATTAATACACTGACCCTGAAATATATGCAGCTCAATTAGTATATAGACCCTGAAATAAAAATTTTGATTTAGGCGCAATTGATCCATGACCAAATAATATTGAAAAAAAACTCTGTCTTAGGTAGGAAATTATCAAATAAATATTTAGAATATAATTTAAAAAAAAAATATAATGAAAAATTAAAAATTTGAAAAGTAATAAGCAGTTTAAATATTAGATCACATATGTGAATCAATTTAAAATTTCATTAAAAATTAATATTTTTGTTACCTATGGACAGGTGGAGAAATGCCCCTTCCCCCTCTGCTATGCCATTGGATAAATATATAACGTACAGCACGCACCTTGGATTAATATACGTTTATATATTTGTATATGATAGCAATAAATAAAATATGCTTTAAGACTTCAAAAATAATTTTGCAAGTGATAACAGGGCCATCGAGAGCTTTTGAGGGACTCGGGACTGATCAGTTCTAGGTCCTCTTACACTTGTTTGGCCAAGATACACATATTACCATTGATTATAAATACTAGTATTTATAATCAATGATATTACTTGTACATATTATATTATTGAGTGTCTGATTTTATTCCTTAATTTTTATTTTCGTGATTGAAACAATGAAATGTAAGAAATTATTGCTAATATTTATTCATTTGCTTATGAATTATATAATATACTATAGTTTATAATAATATAATTTTTGTGATCAATAAAATTAAATTGACGTAACTTCTCCATACTGATCTGTTGAATTTTGTTTTGTAAATAAGTAAAAGAAGTAGGTATACTTATAAAACAAATAAATAGGAGCTACTTCCAATTTTTATATTATAACATAATTATATCTTTAGATATAATTAAAATTAGTGTTCTAGTAAATAATCTTTGAGGAATTCTCTTATGAATCAAGTTATACAAATTAATAATAACTTATAAAGTATATTAATTGATAAAAATATATATTTCTTAATTACATTTTTATAATTATTTGTGGTTGAATTTTCGTTGAAATATTTTATTATTATATTTAAATGCATATATATATATATATATATATATATCTAAAATATTTTCGTGGAGTTATTGTTAAAAATAATTTTTCATTGCGTATTCAAATGTAGATAATAAATATAATTCAGAAAATGTTTTAAGAAAAATTCTTATTTCAATATACGAATTAAACTATTTATTTTTATGATAAAATACATTGAAACTAATTTAAAAATGTAATAAAATCGTTTTTACGCTATAACAAGTAATTTTAAGTTTGACTAGCAAATAGATTAAAACATGAGATAAATATTAAAAATATTCAGTTCAGACGACTGCAGAATATAAGAAAATAAAATATTCAATACTGAAAGTAAACTGAACCAATAAAATGAAGGTTGATAACCGTGTGACTTAAATGAAAAAAATAATTTTCTTTATCTATAAATTTAATAAGCAACTAGCATCTTGTTGTGTAGGGTTATAATAGGTAAACACTAATATACGCTACTGATGTCAGTATAGTTAATTATTCATTTTACTATAAAAAACAAATATTTTTACAACTTAGTTTCATTACTTTACTAGAAAATATTATATAGATTATTGATGTGTTTTATTTTTTTTTTCAGCAGCTTACGTAAATCCGACAATTCGTCAGAATCTATTGATTAAAAAAAATCAACTAGGCTTAAAAACCTAATATGATATTTATATTTTATTTGAAAACTTAAATTAATTTTACAATTATCTTAAATGATATAGTATGTATAGATAGGTATAATTTAGAATAAGTAACTTCGTCAATATAAGATAAATTATTTCAAATACTTATATTTGCATATAATTATTTTGATAAAATTCATATTAATTAATATTTTTATATATCTAGATATTATTGAATTAAGTATAATATCATAAATCATATTTACTATTCACGCAATTAAAATGTACAAATATAATATATTTATACAATATGTAATACATATATACCTGCAAATATAATCAACTAACTTTTGATAGCTAAAGCTTCATATGATTTAATATAATTTAGATCTATTGATTTTTAGAAAATTTAAAAAATTATAAATAGCACAAATTAAAAAAAAAAATCACTTCCAAATTAATTTATAAAAATATAAAAAAAGGGATAATATGTTTTCAATTACAAATAAGTAAAGTAAATTAAATTATATAAGCTTTAATTAGTTTTGTACTTTACATAATTAACTTTGTAAAATTCAAATATTTTATAAATATTTTCACACAAAAAATTTTATTTGATAAATCATAGTTGTAATCTTACCATTTATATACAGTTAAAAGTTAAGTTAAATCATCTATTGGTTATAAAATATAGATATTTGGTAGCTGCAATATATTATACTTACAAGGATTTTATGTATACATTTATTCAAAATAAGTAATAATAAAACCACATGATATTAAATAAAAAAAATATCAATATAATAAAAAACGGAGTAAGATTAAGTAGGTAGAAGTAACGATATTGATACGGCATTCTTTTATTGACTTATACAATTATGTAAATTAATTTTAAATTATAAATCAAATGTGAAATAATGATAAGATGCGAAAAGACTTTTAAAAAGTGTCATTAATAATTTAATTTCCAATGATGTATACTTCTAAACGTTCTGGACAAAAGGCAAAAATTGATAACAAATTAGAGTTATACGCTTTTATTATTTAGATCATTTTAAATTTCAACATTTTTTAAAAAACTAAAAGTTGGTACTTTTATAATAATAATCAGTACTTTATGTTAAATTTCTCAGTATTTGACACATTTTCATATTAAATAATATCGTTAGAAGTATATACAATTAAAATATAAAAAATAATTAAAATAAAATAATATAATTAAAACTACTGTTGTCCAAAAAAAAAAACACCAAATTTTTGTATACCTCTTCCTAATGTATACATCATTATTGGTAAATTTAATTTTAAACGATTGATTATGGAGAAAATTTACCACAAACATCTTATACTTACATAACATAATAACTATATTAAACACAAACGTTATTTTTAACGTCGTTGTATTGGGCGGGTTAAAACGATAAAAACCAAACATGTAAAATAAATAAAATAACAACCACTTATCACAAATACATACTTTACTTAATACCGGTATTTAAAATAAATGTTGTATTTAGTGCCTATATCTAGTAATATTTTAAATTAAAATAATGGTTTTTATATGTAAATAATTAACTACTTAATCATTTTAATGGAAATATTATCAATAAGGCAACATGATTATTAATGTGTTAAAAAAACTACGATGATTTAATAATAAAAAATTGTATATCTGTGTTATGTTAGTGTTTTTATAGTGGTCTTCAAATAATATGCATTCGTAATTCATAGAAAAATCAATTTAATATTTTTGTATACGTAATTCGACCTGTTTCAATGGAAAAATAGTAAATGACAAATAATTTAGTTAATTTTAAATAGTACATATAGTACATAAATAAATCGCTTTTTTGTCTTTTTAAAAAATTTAAAACACGATAATTATATTCTGTGATTGAGAAAAAATATAATATATAATACAGTTTAATAATATTATAATTTTTTTTTTAACTGTTACAAAAGATTTACAGTTGGTGTGTAGGTAGTCGATTTTTTTCATTTCTAAGCATCAAAAACCCAACAATAATTATAATGAAGTGTCACAAAGATAAATAATACCGTGAGTATGAGTGGGATTAGTAAATTGTAAAAAATGTAATTGGAAAAGGGGGAAAAAATATTAATAAAATATAGAAATATACGTGTTAATAAATAATTCTCTGTGAAGGTTGTCTAGATCCAGTAGGCGCGTTTATTCTTGCGCTGTATAATAAAAGGTGTGAACTGGTTTTGTACCACGTTCAATAACATATTGGTACTCAAACTTCGTTTATTAATAATAGTAATAATTATAATAGTAATAATGAAACCTAGAACACCATTATTTTATTTATTATTGTAAATAATACTTTTATAAAATTGACGTATTTTGTAATTGTTTATGCATTCGTACTTTGGATTAATAGTAAGATAAAGATAAATTTCGTCGTGTATTCTTACATACTGTGAGTTAAAAAAAAAAACAATTTTTTACGTTTATGTTATTTTTAATGCAAAAAAGATTATTCAAAATTAAAGATCAATGTTTTGAATTGGAATATCTTACGTTTAACTTTATTTTACTTTATCTAAAAACTGGCTTTTATCAAATTCAAATGATTTTGCAAAAGTGAATTAAATATTAATAAACATACGAAATTTTAAAAAACGAAAACATTTAAATGTAATTTGATGTAAGCTCTATAATTTTCGACTACCGCAACTACCCATTACAGATTTAATGACCCTGTATCAATAAGTGTAAAAATTGAGTAGGCACAAAAGAAAATTGCTGGTTTACAAAATACAAACAGAGTACCTATTATTTTAACATGAAACCCGACATACTGGTTTTTTAATATACGCGTTAACCGGTACAATCCTTTCTACGTGAAGTGACAGTAGAGAAGCGTTGGGAACCCCTACATAAAATCACACCGTACAATAGGGCATTCCATTCTGGTTATACACAAAGACTTTAACACCCGGTCCTGACTCCCGATGCTGTACCGTAGCTTAGTATTTAAATGATATGTATGATATATGACACATAACGCGTTATGAGAAAAAATAAAACGGAAAAAACACATTCATTTTATGTGAACGTCCATTTTGGTATCCTTATATATATTCCGTTTGAACTTCGGCCTGAAAGAAAAGGAATATATTTTATTGTAAAAAGAGTCAATGAGCCAGACAGAATCGGCCGTCAAGTGTAAAGTAATAGCTGTTTATTCTTTCTCATTTATTCACGTCCCAAGATACAATATACACACCAATGTAGAATTTAACACGTAACATAAAAATAAAAAAACGAAAATATAGATGGTACGTCTGTAACACATATATAAACACTTACAACAGGTTCACATTAACGTAAGTTGAACTCTCTAGGTATTTTATAGTCAATTTTTATTTAAATTTAGGTATGTATTTAACAACCGTTCTTAATCTTTCAGATTTAAATTTTAGCTTAGATGTTACAAAAACCTATGCGATTAAATCGTGTCCTTAATTTTATTAAATAATTTTATCAGATTTATCATAATAAACAGACCACACACTTACAGTATTTTATATTTTATATTTTTTACCAATATCCCATTTATTTTATATTTTAGAAATTAAACTTGATACAAATATTATTCAACAATATTTCGTAACCTAATTAATTTTGATAAAACTACAGCCATTAATATAATATTTATTAATGTTTGTTATTTATGTGATAAATATTTTATTTAATTACGATACATAAAACTATTTAGATGTATACTATATATGTTAACTTAAATTATATAAATACGACTATACGAGTATAATATACTATATATTATATATTATGTAAATAATGATAATTAAATTATAATGAATACAGTAACAGTTTTTATGTATAGGTACAGTACATCACACTTCATGTGATATACAGAAAAAAAAAAAGAGTAAAATAAAGGTTATTTCGTATTTATTGTCATCATTTTTGATAGCACAAAACTATAAACAGTACATTTCCTTAATTTATTTGTATAAATATTTTTAAAATTTTTATTAATAATCACATATCTATTATAATATTTAAAACCTACTATTTATGTATTTAAAGATTATGTTTTATACCTTAATAATTTGTTTTATAATATTATTTTTTGTTTGCTGGGTTTAATATAATTTTATTTTATTGTTAATTAAAAAAACTTACAAAAACATTTTGTTTACTGAACATTTTACATTCTACACGGCCAATAGCTTAGGAAGTAATCAAAAACTATTTATTGTGGATATATTTTTTATTACTGTTTGTATTGAGTTTGACATATTGGAAACTGGAGCTGTATTATTATTACTTTATTACTACTGTTGTTAATATAATCATTATTTTTAAATATATTGTAATTGATGCATGTTAGATTATTACTGCGTGTTCATGTTAACTTTTTATCAATAAGAATAAATCTAAACTGTGCATATTTTAAACGAATTATGATCAAAATTATTGATCGAGTTTGTGTAATTTCTCATACAAAACGATATGTTACACTACATCTTCTAATCCTGGCGACTCGAGCGTGAAAAACGCGCGTCAAGCCCAAAAGCGATGTCACATATCGATTCATGTGAGAAATTTGCAAGAAATATCTTACAAGTATTTATTTTTAGATTCGAAATAATGTTCTAAAGATAATTAGATAAGACCCAAGTTTTATAGACAAAAAAAAATTTCAAAAAATTCTTCATTTAACAACTCCAGAGAGTACGTGTATATTAGACTCCTCAACCATTTCAAAAATACTCTGTATGTATATGTATATATATATATATATATATATATATATATATATATATATATATATATATATATATACATAGGCGCAATTTGGCTTAAATGTATGGGGATGCTAGATTTAAGTTGACCAAAGTGACCCATGGGAAGCTTTGCCCTTCACGCCCCCTTACCACACCACCATTCATACATTCATCATACTAACTTATAAATAATTTTTAATAAAATAACGCCAAAGAAAATAAAACACATTAAAGACATGTATATTTACGGGTATATTGTGTATAATTTATTATATTTATTTTTCCATGTGGCCCGTTACAGACCAACCCGCACCGGCCTAAAAATATTAATAAGCATTCTATTGCGATACGCCAATAGTCGATACTACACTAGATGTTTCGGCGTAATCGTATCGTCTATTGTTTAGTCTTCTATTAAATGTTCTTATGTTTTAAATACATAATAATTTATTAATCATAAAATTAACAATAAATTACCAATATCTAATATATTATTATTATGAAAGTGGAAAGTCTTAAAAATAAATTTATCCTAAGCCTATCACAAAATATCAATTCTTATGTTTAAATAATAAAGTTAATCAATAAAAATTCGATGATGCTCTAAAAAATTTTGGGGGTGCTCTTATAATATTTGAGGGTGCTAAGCACCCCCTAGCACCCCCCAAATTGCGATACCTATCATTGAATTCAAATTTAACAAATCCATTATAATGACCTATCCTATGAAGAGTCGCACTCCACCCCCAAGTGTACAGCAGAGCGAGGCCCATCCGGTTCTTTTTTTTTTTTTTTTTTTTAATATATCATTTCGGTATAGGTATGTGCGGAATAACATGTTTTTAAATAGTAACACCTTTTTTGAACAATATATTTGTATGGACGTAATTTCTTTACTGTAATTTTGATGTATCAACTTTGATTCTAAATTTAAAATTGACTGAATAAGTGCCATTTTAATTTTAATAAATAATACATAAAATGCCTAAAAATATTTATAATTATTTACGATTAATTATTTTTTGAATATTTTTACGTTTTTTTTTTCCATTCGTACTATAATCATGATTGACATAATATGGATACAACATTATTTATTAAAAATCGATTACAACAGTTTAACCGAAGATTATGGATTCAATCTAATGTTAGCTAAAACTTGAAGTTCTACATCTTTATTAATATTATTTAATTTAGGTAAACAAATTTTACAGAATATGCTATAATATAGCATAATATATTATATATATTATTATATTCTTATAATATTCTTATATTATAAGAATATAAAAATAAAAAGTTAAAGAGTGTGTCTCGTGGATGGTACTGACCTGAGTATTGTTCAGCATACATATCTGTTGACTGACGATAATTTCTATTGCATATATCATAAATTAAAAGAATTTACATATTTTGTTGGTTTTTATTTATTTGTTAGTATTTTATTAATATATTATAAATAAGATAACATAGAACTTTTAAATTTATCCTATTTGCTTACCTATTATTAACTACACTATGTCATTATGTTTATGTATCCTTACTCTGTCAAAATAAATTATCCAACTTAATAAAAGTAATTTTAACTCATTTTTTAATGCTGATAGAAAAGTATGATGTTTATTTTTACTTTGATATTTATTAAAAATTAAGTACCAGAACCTACTTAGAAAATTATATTTTTATCTGGTAATATTTGTGTTTAAATAAAAAATAGATCTTAAATATTAGTCAATATATAATTAATTAAAGGTTAACATTTTAAATCTAAACGTTCAAATAATCAATTAACTAAATAAAATAAACAATTAAAATAAATAATTATATTACCAGATATAATTTGGTAAAAGCATGAACATTTTAACCCAAGGTTCTTTAATTCATAACATTTTTTTCTTAATTTAAAAAATCTTTCTGCATTATACGATTATAGCTCATCAATTACGAGTAAAATATTACAATTCATAATATTTTACTTCATTCATACATTTAAATTCAGTTTTATTTATTTATTTTTTTTTTTTAATGTATACAATTAAATATTTATATCTGATAAAATTCAAACATTTCCGCTGATGTCTACAGCAGTAAAGAACCATAATGTAAATTATAACGGTTACAATATCGACCCACGATTTTATTTTATAAAGTATTTAAAATAAATGGTTAAAAACAGTGTGAAAAATAATCTGAAATAATCAGATTAAATCAGTAAATTAGAAGAAGTTTTTTTAAATTTAAATGGCAAGTATTCGGGTAACTTTTTAACCATCTGATAATATGAATTATTCATTGTTTTTTTATGCATAGTTAATTAAAAAAAAAAAAAAAACAGGTTTAGTAAATGCAAGATTTATTGTACTGATTCGCGACGTATAAAGCGAACATTTTCAAATATACAAGTAATTTAAAAAACAATGATAATACATTTTTACTGTTTACTAAAATTGTTTTGTGGTACAATTGCTCATTCATTATATAAATTATAAAGTTTAACTAATTTATAAAATAAAATATATCACACTTTTAAAGAAAAAGTGGTTTGTCATTTAATTATTGTAACAATTAACTTTACGCATGAAATAATTATTTTTCAACCACCAATCATCTGAAAAATACGAGATACTAGTGGCGCTGAAACCATGTGTGAGATGTGGTGGCGGCCACATCTGTTTACGGAGGTAGGTAGTCTGGAAACGGAGAATCTGAGAACTAAAATGTTTAAAGTTGAATTTTATGATTAAATATCAGTCTTGGCGTTTTGGGACAGCTATCACAGTACTATATAATACACAGTGAGACTATTACAGTTACTAATTAGTAATTACTGTAGTAATTGTACTTTATTAACTATTAGCTAAAGGCGGTTACACGTCTAGCGTTCAAAACGCTCACAATTAAACCAACGCATTTCAATGCGTTTGAATGCAGTTTTTTCACTTGTGTAAATGTGGCTAAATGATAAAATGTTTAATTTTGTGCGTTCGAGGGAGTTTTCCAAAAATTAACAAATGGGCTATATATTTTACGTTCATATTTTAATAGTCTTTATAACATGAAAATATCTATGAGGATTTTTCAAGAACATCAATAAAATCTTGCCGGAAAGATAAAAATATAAAATAGCAATTATTTCGTATTAATTGTAAACAACGAAACTGGCTTGTGTAGCGCGCGAGCATTTGTTTAAGCGTATTACTTATTATTATAGTGGTTTGACCTTATAAAATTATTGTCATAATGAAGTGTTTATTTTGTGGACGTCAACTCGATAAAAAGATGAACACAACTAACTGGAACGATTATAAATATCGACATATTTATATGTGTAAAGTTTAACACAATGGAGGGTCCAAAAGCCTAGACACGTTAAATTATTTTATTAATAAATACAAATAAAAACGGTAAATAGTACTTCTTAAATTTATAATACATATAGTATATAATCAATATCAAACCTAACCTAAAGACCTAAAATTAATTTGAAGAAAATGGATGTCTATTCTAAAATCAATAATTGATTGTATTGTCATAATTGTGCACTATTTAGAACAAATAGAAAATGTAATTATGTGTATGAAGGGTTTACCGAATGGAAAAATGGTCCTATTAAAATTATGAGACATGAAAACTGAAAACCATATATTTACTTCAATTAAAGTATTTTATAAGGAGGGCACTTTTCCACTTATTCTTTCATTAGAAGAAAATTAAATGAAAATGTTAGTGCAGAATAAGGATGTTATCCAGAGGCAGATTTCCCAATAGGGACTATAGGCAGCTGCCTAGGGCGGCAAATTTTGTAGTGTTTAATTAAAAAATATCAAACGTATCAAAAAATGGAAAATTAATTAAATTCAAATGGATGTCCACTACTTTTGTCTATATATTTAATATTTTGAGTAGGTATTTTGGAAGGGTATTGTAACTTGTTCACTTATTATTATAGGGACGGCAAATTGTTGGTGCCTATAGCCGAAAATAAGAGAAATCCGCCTCTGATGTTATCAGACATTTAATTGATATAGCATTGTATTTGGGTAAACACGATCTTTTAAAGATCATAGAGAAGGTTGGAAAGATGAAGTCAGAGGAAACTTTAAAGATTTAGCTATTTTATTAGCAAAGTATTCACTATCATTATCATGTAATTTGACTGAAGTCCAAATTAAAGGAAAACATATTCATAATTTTCTCTTGTGAAATCAACAAAAATCAGTTAATACTAGCTATTGCAATTAATATTAGTAATTCAATTCGAAATGAAATTTTAAATGCAACTTTTTTTTCTGTGTTTTTAGTTATAACATTTAACGTGTCTCGAAAAGAACAACTATCAGTGGTGTTTTGGTATATAAATCAAAATAGTGGTGAAGTCAGTGAACGGTTGATAGCTGTAAGAAAAATATAATTGACTAATAGCCAACATTTGTATACAATGTTTGATGATATATGTTTAAAAATGGGTTAGAATTGGAAAACTTATCTAGCTGGCAATCATATGATAACGCTACCTCAATGAGAGTGCATACAATGGTTTACAAGCTATTATATGAGAACATAATTCATCAGCTATTTACATTTGGTGTTGGATACACCAATTTTATTTGATTATATTTGATGCTGTCAGTTTTTGTTCACAAGCTAGAAACTTATTTGGCACTTTGAAAACATTTTATGATTGTATAGACAGCAGTAAGAAGCGAGTAGGAGTTTACTCGGAGTATCAAAGAAAAAGATATCCTGGAAAGCCACACTCAGCTGCTCTTTATACAGTTTTTGATACGTATGGTTCATTAATCGATACATTAGAAGATTTACAAAATGTTTTTGATCGAATTTTAAGTGTCAAAGGTAGCAGCTTGATAAATTATTTACTACATGTGCGCTTCATATTAATAGATTTGGTTTTGAGGCCAATATTTGTGTTAGCCAGCTCTAAGCTTAAGTAAATGTTTGCAAGGTGTAAATATTAATTTATTAGGTGATACTGAGTACGTAAAAGTATATCTGAAAAAATTCAAACTTTTAGAAGTGAACATAAATTCAACGAATAGTTAGAAGATAAAAATTTATTTTTAGCATCTAAAGTTGATGAATTAACATTCACTCCATTATCATCTAAATAAGATTAGAAAAAAGAAAACAATACCAGGAGATAATATGACAGATGAACAAATTAGTTGTCCACTTAAGCATTTTAGAATGAATACTTATGTAATAATTTACATTGTGAATACACAGATAGCAGATAGATTCAATGATCAATCAACTCCACTTTACAAAGACCTATTACTTTTCTAAGAAAAAAGATTGAAAGAAGTAGCAAAGCAGTCAAATTTACCTATTGATGCATTTAATGGGTTTGAAACAGTATATAACCAATTTGTAAAAGCCGATGATTTTAGACGTAAAGACAATTTGCAGATTTCTATTTTATGTTTAAAAAGTTAATGATACTACCCGATAAAATTCACAAACCGGATACGATTGATGAAGAATTTGAAACAAATGATGATACAGAAAGTGATATTTGTTCAGAAGATCTAGATTTATCAACAAACCAAGAAAGGAAACATTTCAACGGGTTTTAAGGTGTGCCATCAAAATGGTTTAAAAGAAGAGTTCCCATTTATTTATACATTATTCATCATCATCTAAAGGTCTCGCCTTGTCGTGATAGCCATAAGTCTCTGTCATTTGCCATTTTTTTCAATTTTGAATATGTTGTGACCTCCATGAGATGTTTGAGGTCTTGGAAATATGATGTACAATGCGCTCACAGCAGTCGCAGAATGGATGGACATGGCAGAGCTTTCACTGTCTGTAGAAAATACAGAGGCCATTATTCTTACAAATAAGAAACGCTATGAGAGGCCAGAGTTCAAAATACGTGGCACGAGTATCCAGATAAAGGATCAAATTAGATATTTAGGAGTGGAACTTCACAGAATTTTCGGGTTCCGTGCACACCTCGTATCGGCGGCTTCAAGGGCGCAAAGCACATCGCAGGCATTATATAGAATAATGCCGAATGTAGGGGGCTCAGGCCAAAAAAAGAGACGCCTACCAGCTACAGTGCTACTAAGCAAGTTACTATACGTGGCACCAGTTTGGTCGTCGGCTCTTGTGTTCAAGAGAAACATCCAAACTATACTTAGACCTCAAAGAACCATCGCGCTACGGATAGCGATGGCATACAGAACATTATCGACAGCGGCGATCATGGTAGTGGCCGGAGTTATCCCCGCACACCTCCTTGCGTGGGAAAGGACGAGGAGATATGAAATTAGGAGAGATCCTAATAAAGCGGCGATAGAGAAGGAAATACGCGAAGAAGTTTTTAAGAAATGGCAGACAGAATGGAACAATGAAACTACGGGAAGATGGACCTGGAGACTAATCAGGGATGTTAAGAGCTGGTTTAACCGCAAGAGTGGAACAGTTGACTTCCATCTCACACAGATGCTAACTGGCCACGGATGTTTTAGATATTATCTGAACCGTTTTGGGAAATTGGAAGACCCTAGTTGCATTGACTGCCTCGTAGCAACAGACGACGTCGAACATGCAATATTCGGCTGTGGCCGATGGAGGACAGACCGAAGGACACTGGAGGAAACATTGGGTCAGGAGCTGCGACCGGAAACGATCGTGGAGTTGATGATGAGTGGCCTTGATAAATGGAAGCTGATTAGCAATTTTATCAACAAACTCCTTTCGAGCAGAGAAGAAGAGAAACGGATCAGGCAAAGAAGAAGCTAAAACACCTGAGTTAATGTCATGTACGCCGAAGGCGAAAATTTAGAGGGATAGGGCCCTCTCTCCTTTTTTTTTTTTGTATGTGCACAGCACACTAAACTGTTTTATATAATACCTTGAAAAATGTAATGTTTATCTTCAATAAACAATAAACGATACGGAGGATGAGGGGGAAGGACGACCCAACCATGGGTGTAGTACCCCCCTCTTCCGCGCCGTGATTTAACACAAATAAAAAAAAAAAGGATTTTTTCCCCAAGATATTTTTCATAAATGTGTTATGTCTGAATAAGTGCCGTATTATTTCGTTTTCCTTTTTAATATGTGTTTTATTATATTCCTTTTTTCGCTTACATCTTTTAACACTTGCTAATTTGTTTTCCTCTCAACCCATGATGTTTTGTTCATTTTTCTCCAAATCCACATTTTCATTGCTTCTAAGCGGTCCTTTTCATTTTTCCTGATAGTCCAAGTTTCACATCCATATATGGTATACAGTATACAGTATACATCATTATGTAAACATTTAACTTTACCAGTATCAAGTTATTCTCCAGAAAGAGCCTTTTTTAAATGTAAACTAATCAAAAATAGATTGGAATCACTTATTCTTATATCACGCGAGAAAGCTATTAACATTGATAACGAAGCAGTTATAAAAACCCTTCCAACGTATAGAATTATTTTTAAATAACTGTTATAAAAATGAATTCAACAGTTTTTAATTTTAAAATATATTTTATTTTATGTATTACCATTTATTTTAGAATAATAATGTACTCTAAAATCAATGGTATTACATATATATCTTCACTTTAATAATAATAATATTTAATAGATATGTATTGTATGGGATATCTGCTTATTATATTTACCACTTATCATATTATTATCTATTTATTCAAACACTTTGTTTATATGTATAAAATAAAAATTATAATTTTTAAGTCGGGTATAAAGGTCAAAGTCCAAACTTTTTCACCATTCTTCACTAAAGGGATAGGTGGATACTACTATTTGTAATTTGCAACACTAAAAAAATTATAGTTCGGCACCACTACATGATACTATCACTTATGAGTAGAAGTCGGATTTTTATGATTTCTCAAATTTGTTTATAGTCTATACAGTTAAAAGGGAGTGAGATATCTTTACGATTCATGAAACACAGAGATCACAGAAAAATATTTATTATACATAAAAAAAGCGTATTTCAGATTAGGCAATAGGTTTGAGAGTATATAAAAAATATATTTGTTTTGGAAGGTTTCATTTTTGTGAATATTTTTTTCGAAGAAAATCATAACTATATTACTTATTATTTGTCTGCACATCTATGCACGTATTACATACTTCAGCATTTTGATAATAAAACATCATTTATCTGATAGTTTAAAGAATATTTAGAGAATATATTGTCTTTTTTAAACGATATAAATACATGATATTTATAGGATTTTAAGAAAATATAAATCCGATCTTTTCTTATAAGTTTTGTACTTGGAAATATTCAAATATCATTCATATTTTATTATTTGCTTTATTGAGTGAAATACCCGTATAAAATTCGTTTTAAATAAATACATAAAATATATGTATATGTAAAATTTTATTTAAATTTTACTACATTACTTGGTTATGTTGATAATACTGAAATTACAGTATAATATTAATTTATCGACTGCACACAAATTGAGTCTCGAAATAAAAAATCGATAAATAGGTACACAAATTGTATCTTGGGTTTTCTAGACTACATAATAAATATGAAAATTTCCATTGAAATCGTCTCGAACTTATTAAAAAGATATCGTTTAAGTTTTCATCAGTCCTATAATTTTTTAAATCTAAATTTAATCTTTTAACTTTTTAAGATAATCATAATAATTATGACAGATTATTATACAGATTTAGGACTGTCAATAGCAAATTATTATTAACTATAGGTTAAAAATATTATTTTTTATAGTTGTTATGCATTTCAAAATATAATTTAATTTATATACTTCAAATTACATAATAACTATAAAAATAATTATTTTTAACCTATCGTTAGTAGTAATTTGCTATTGACAGTCCTAAATTTATATAAAATGGTATATTTATTATTTTTTCTTTGGGGCGCATCAATGTCCACCAAGACTGGTTTTCGTATTATCGAAGATCTGCTTTCTACAGATTTCACCGTATTGTTTATTTTAAAATTTAAACTATATTTAATATAAGCTATACGATGAATATAAAAAGGATGGGAGATTCCCGAGTGCGTCCCAAAATGACCCTTTTTTAATGTTCCTAGTGCGTCCAGAATAAGGTATCATCCGAGTGCGTCCCAAGAAAAAAAGGTCATATTTTTTACATAGCCTGAATGCGTCCCAGTTCATTTAGAATTACTCAGGGTGCACCACGAGGAGGTGAACTGGCTTACACCCCAAAAATATTATTTTTATTATTATTATTATTATAACTATTATTATTTATTTATTTTTATGATTATTATTTATTTATTTAAGCTTACACCGTTAAGTTTAGGTGAGCATACAATTTATTAAAAAATGTTTTGTTATTATTATATATTTATATAGGCTGGTGTTTAAATGCCATTCTTTTGACAAAATCGAATCTTGATATTTTATTATTTTTAAATTGTTTTATATTGTCTTCGATGTATGTAATTTTCTTGCACGTACTTCCTTTTGGTTTTTTTGTTGTTTGTGTGGCCATTTGGATTGCTATTTTAGTATCAATTTGAATTTTTTTTAATATTTCCATAAATGAATATATGCCTGGGTGATGTGTCTAAAATAATGAGTTGTATTAGGAATGAAAGCTTTCACAGGCATTTGTTGTTCTTTCAGAACTACTATTCATTTCGGCCCACATGGAAATAGGAAATTTTGTTCCAGAATCTATATAATTTTCTATAATATAATCCATAAATTCGTTGAGTTTTTCATGGTTCGGCATTATAGATATAAAATCTTCAATAATACAGTTTTCTACATCTTCTTGATTCAATAATGGTAAACCAAATATATTTTTCAAAAATAAACCTATTTCCGTTTGGTCACGATAATCTTTACTCAACCCCAAATTTTGAATGTGACGCCACCATGCTTGCCCCAAATGTAAACGACATCCTTTAATAATTATAGTTGGCCAAACTTTTAATGCACCAAGATGAATAGATAATTCAAAATCCGCAAATATATATTCGGGAGAACAACATAAATTTAATTTAAAACATTCAGTTTTTAATAAATTAAAACATTTTGCATATGATTCGCATTCTTTATTATTAAGTAAAAAATACACTAAAGGTATGTAATGACCATTACTTAAGCCGTGTATTGTAAATAATTGTAAAACAAATTTATTACAATACTTAAATGTACCATCTACATATATAGTCTTAACAGTACTTAAAGTATTTAAATTTTTTTCACATGAAAACATTACTATATTTTGATTACTGTCATTTATCATGAGAAATTCTTCGTCGTCATAAGTTTTGATTTCTAACGAATACAATACTTTATGTACACTTTGAATATTACATGGTCTTGCTGGTAGTTTTGATCGTCTTGCCAAATATATACTTTTGCGAAAGCAATTCATATTAGTTTTATTTAATGTATCGGTGTTAATTTTCTGAAGTTCATGATGTATTAATTTAAGTGGCCGTTCACAAATTTCATCCTGTGCTTTTCTTTTTAATGAATTACGAATAACCTGTCTAACCATAATGTCTTTT
Source organism: Sipha maydis (assembly GCA_034509805.1). NCBI lineage: Eukaryota > Metazoa > Arthropoda > Insecta > Hemiptera > Aphididae > Sipha > Sipha maydis. Next base: position 40,125 of record JASXSY010000733.1, on the reverse strand, counting down.
ATGTCTTTTTCATGGTTATGATCTAATTTATTCTCTATAACAGTATCTCCACTTTCATCGGTTTAAAAATATGCTTTACACTTTTTGTTTGTACAATTCAATCGTCTAACATTATTATTTAATATTTTATGAAATCTTAATTTATACCCTTCAATAATTTTTATTTCCTTACTGTGTTGGATTAGCATGTTTTCGGGCATTGAAATTTTTAAAATTTGCAAATTGATAATTTGTATTATATAATATTACGGCACTACTTCGCTCAAAATTTCACTATAGAACTTATTGACCGTAACTGAGTAAGTTTTAACTTGTAATCTAGCAAAATTATTATCGGAGCTAAAATTAATTTCCCCACCGTTTCCAGTATTTTACAGTCATAAATGTACAAATGAAAGTATTATAGTTGTACATTTTAACCACTATATCGATCGTCAAACATGTAGGTATCTTAAAAGTTCGATTATTTTATCTTAAAAAGATACCTATAGCAGCTTTGGATCGAGGACGCACTCGGGCTATTCATCATAATTTGTCGATAAGACGGCGGACGCACTCGGGCACTGTAATATAATTTGTCGATAAGACTGCGGACGCACTCGGGCTATAAAAAGGTAAAAATTAAAAACGGGACGCACTCGGGATATCCCCAAAGTGATTCTTACGACTTTGTTTTCGTAAGCTTTCGTTTAAAGTCAGAAATGCGCTGCTATTTTTATTGAATTACTTAATTTATATTAAATTTGTGAAATTTTATTAAAATGAAAAAAAAAGAACCGGATGGGCCTTGCTCTGCTGTACAGTTGGGGGTGGAGTGCACCTCGTTTATAGGATAGGTCATTATTACAATGGATTTGTTAAATTTGAATGCAATGATAGATATCATTGTATACGAATAACGATTCTGAACGGAGTTAATATGTTTGTCTAGGATATAATACATTGTTATTTATAAACATTGTAAAAAGTATATTTTATTTTGAAACGATAAATATATTTTTCAATTAGGATGGGTTGGCAGTTGCATACAGCGACATAGTTTGTCAGTCTAGAATATTATACAGTATATTATATTTTACATGTAATTTTTTGTCAATATTCGCTGTTCAAACGCTTATAAAAAAAAATTGTGCCTATGGATTTTAATAATTTTTGAATGACTTTAAGAACTACTTCTGTGGAATCTTCTATTAAATTTTCAAGTATTTTGTACGAGCCAAATTTTTTTTATCACCGATTATAAAAAAAAAATGTAAAAAAATCGAATATTTTAAATGCCCATAAGTGGCTTAAAAATCAATATAATATTTTGAAAAAAATATGACATAAAGGAAATACCAATCTTAACAGCTGGTAGAAATTTCAAAAATCTGCGACTTATACTTTTTGAATTATAAAAAATATTTAAAATCGTTTGAGAATAAATCGCTATTTTATGCAATTTCGTAAATATTTAAATTTCAAACAGTCATAAAATTTTTTCCTCTAATTCCGGTAGAAATTTTTTTAAAGATTTTTGAAGAGTAGCTTATACATAACCTCGTGTTAAAATTTTGAACCTTAAGTATGAACAGAAAAAATTTTATGAATTTTGAACTACAAAAAAACTTGCAAATTATCGTGATTTTTACATATTTCGTATAAATTGTAACTTTGAGCACTTATAAAAAAAAATAGTGACTTACGATTTTAGATTTTTTTTTATCAGTTAAGGAACAACTTATAAGAAACCTTGTATTAAATTTTCAAGATTTTCTAGGCGGCCAAAAAAATTTTATCGTTATTTAAAAAAAAAATACTTAAAAATATTGAAAATTTCAATTGTCTATAAATAGCTTAATAAAAGTCAAAATACTTTGAAAATTTAATGGTGTATAGAGAACGCTAATCTAAACATTTGGTGAAAATTTCAAGTATTTACATCGATTAGTTTTTGAGTTATAGCAAAATAAAAAATTTGATTATGTCAAAAACTGGTTTTGCGTAAAAACTCCCGTTTTTCCCAAATTTTTTTATGGTTTTTCCCGTCGCATTTAAAAAATATTGGAAATTTTTAACTTTTGACCCCCCAAAGTACCAAATAGATTCACTTTCCTTTCAGAAAAGTTGCTACATAAGGCAATCGAAGCATTTTTACTGCCCCAAAACGTGTCGACAGACACAAAAAAAAAAAAAAAAAAAAAAAAACACACATCATTGTAAAATCAATACATTCTTCACTCCGTTCAGAATCTAAAAAAACACACATCATTGTAAAATCAATACATTCACTCCGTTCAGAATCTAAAATGAATTATGTAAATTTTAAAATACAACTTGAAAATGATGATATAATTGTTAATCTTATATAATATAGAAACTCTGTGAAATCTATGATAAACCGTGAAACAAAAGCGAATCGTTTGTAGTACAAACAATGGCGTCAAACCCTATATTGAGATCAAACCTTGGCCTGACATCTATTAAAAATTTAGAATTTGCCGAATTTTGTCTATCAAACCATATGAAAGCTCCATTACAAAATTAAAACCTTCTATTTTAACGTATCTAATTACAATTTTCATTCATATATTGTGTAGATTAAGTTTTAGCTAAACTTAAAAGTTAAGTTAGTTAGGTGTTCTTTAAGTACTTCAATAAATTATAAATCGATGGAATTTTCTAAAGTTTGGTGCAAAATTGAATAATATAACAGCTACAATTAACTACAAAAGTACAAATTATAAATAATTGAGGTTATCTAAGAAAAGTGTGGGAGATTCAAGGAAAACATATTCATTAGGACTAATTTATCACAATATAAAATAAAAATTAATGTTTATTTAATGTGTTTATTTAATTATTTATACATAATAATTTATTTAATATACCTACACGTTTTGTAAAGATCGGTAAATGTAAGTTGCGTTCCAAAAAAAAGGTTCCGATAACAACAAACGTAAATTGCGGCCCGATATTTCTCAGGTACATACGTAAGTTACGATCCGTGTTTCTGTAATGCCTATCAATTGCGTCCGACGGAAAATCCGTAAAACTAACATTTATAATGTTTTTATTGATGGCCGATTAATAACGACTCGTATAACCGAGAGTATATCCGGTTCTCTATCTGCTAAATTGCCTAAATTTTACTGTAGTAACATTACATACGACATATATAGCGTTACGAAGTCAGGGCTCAAGAAATAGAATAACAATTGAAAAAGAAGGATATATTAAAAAAAAAAATGAAAGAATTAGAAACTAAAAAAATTAATCAAATTGAATTTGTGAGGCAATTGTCATTCAAATTTTTACCTACTTTTATATAGACTTTTAAGTTAATAATTGACAAAGTAAGAAAAATTCAACAGCTTCCAACCGATAAAAATATGCAATTTTAAATAATAATTAATAATAAATAAATACCTACAACAATAAATATTTTTAACCATACCAACATTATAACAGTAATGTTGACAATCCTAAGTCTGATAAAATGGGAAGGAAAATATTGGTTGTAAATTGGTAATATAAATTTTAATATAAAAATACCCAGGACGCAATTTACATATACCCAAAAAATACTCGGGACGCAATTTACATCAAAAAGGTATATGAGGACGCAACTTACAGTCACCCGTAAAGATAAGACCCAAAGTATTGTAGACACCTGAAAACGGATCTGCGCTCGTCCATGAATATACATTTCAAACGTACATTAATTTATTTAGAATGCGATTTGTAAAAAAATTGTTCAAAATAAGCGGGACGAAACATAAAATGTTTAAACCATTGTCTAAAATTGTATAACTACGAATGATTAAATATTATAAATTACAATATCCGACTATTCATCTACGTGGCAAAATGTTTCATTACAATGTGTAAACTATTGGTTTTTAATTGTTAAAATTAAACATTAATATTTTTTTGGGTAAAAACCATAAAACCGCTAAATATTACCTCTCAATATTTTCCGGATAAAGACTATGAAGATATTCTATGAGTTGTTTATAGTGTAGTGGCGACTCCTGAGGTTCACATGAGATGGTGCGCAATTAATTTGAAAGATACACTTATATATATAAGTGGGTAAAATAATAATTTGTTATAGGTATAACTACATTAAATTTTTTTAAGCTCTATAAGCTCTTCGTTACAGCAAAATAATTTTTGTATTAAACATAAACAATATTTTATTTTCATGATAGACGTGATAAAAATAAGACCGGGCACACATAGATTGTGCTCCAAACTACCATGTACTATTAACCGACGTTTTTACGCATGTAACTGATTTTTGTACGGCCGCCCGGAGCACAACGAATGTGTGCTCTTCTAATTATTTTAATTGTTTTCTAATTCTATTTAGTCGCTTATAGACATACTTCTCAACACGAAAAGATGCAAAACTGTTCAGTCGTTTTTTATTACTTCTAGTGCCGTATCTATATTTAACGCATGATTATTATTTATTTTCCAATGTAAGTAAATAATAAGTAAATAATACTTTTTATAAAAGTTGAACTAAAAATTAAAACAATTAGTTTTCTTCCCGTTAAAATGTATATATATGCATTGGCACATTATTCACATTTTAAATCGAGAAATTTTCATTAATATGGTCTCACTGTAATCATATGTTTCATTTAGAATATGTATCATATGTATTATATATGATAAGTTTTTGTAAATTTGCCCTCGAGGTCCCAAATTGGTAAGAACTGATTTTGTTTTGAGTCGTAATTAAGTGTTTAATACATTGTAAAATTATAATTAAACATTTTATTGAAATAGTATTATAATATCTGTCGATATAAAATGAATAGAAATAGTGTTTTGATAAAATCCTGTTTGATTAATAATCAGGTAGTTATAATTACTATTGTACATTGGTACATCTAAATGTCTAAATAATAATCTTAGAGTATTTTTAAAGGGATCTTATTAATGATTTAATGTATTTATAATAGTTTTAAGGAGATACATTTTTAGTTCCGCAGATACGTTGCTACTACAGAGAAACCAAAAGAAACTATACCTAATGTTAAAGGGTTGAGTTCAAAGGTTATCATTGCTAGTCCACCACCAGGTAAATATTTATTTTATAAATGTACAATTTTAGATTAGATCCTAACAATTTTCTTTATAATTAAAAACATTTATTAAAATTTATAAAAAAATACTAGTAAAATAAAATAAAATAAAGTAAAATAAAAACAGCATACCGGTTTTCAACAAAATAATAATTTATATATATATATATTGTTAACATTTTTTTGTTTTATTTTACCTTAGAACGTGTAAAGAAAGCTGCTGCAAACGGTCCATATAAAAATCCACAATACTTCAGTTACCATAAGAATTCGTATTTTGATGCTGAAATTGAAATGCACAAATATAGATTGCCACAGCCTTCAAGTTTAAAGTAGATAAATAATGTAAGATCTTATGAATAATTAAATATTTAAGAGTACTTGTACAATATTAATTATTATTATTTTTATAAAGTGATTTATTAATACAGTGAAATTTTCGAGTAATACATTTTCTGTTAAACAAATTATTTTTGGAAATCATAACCTTTATTGTTAATCATTTGTAAATAGATCTTTGTTTAGCGAATGTAATGTCTATGTTACATATAAACTGTTCGGTATCAAACCTACTATTGTTTAATGTAATCAATAATCATTATCAAATATGAAATATTGTTTTAAATGTTTATTATTTTATATTCCATAAAAATAAGATACTGATAATAAGAAGAATAATAAGCCGGTCAATTTTGCAACAGTCTAAAGCTCTCATAATGTCCTGAATGAATATGTAAATCCCTTGTCTCTAATTTTTTTAATACATAAAAAAAGGTCAAAACGGAAATGTTTATCTATTGCTGATAAATTTTAAATTTTAAATTAAGTTAATAAAGGTATTAAAAAAAAATATATTGCCAAAAGATATGGTATACCGACAAGTTCTCTTTCAAATATATTAAAAAACCGTGAAACCATAATTAGGCAAGTAAAATCTAATAATCTCCTAAACAATAGAAAGCAAATAAAAGTGTGTGTTTATGAAAAAGTTGACAAAGCTGTTCTTATATTGATTGCTTGTAAACAGAATTATAATCTGCCAATATCAAATATGTTAATTAAAGAAAAAGCAATTAATTTTGCTCAAAAACTTGGTTGACTTTCATGCTAGTTCTGGATGGTTGGATAAATTTAAATCAAGACATAATATTATATTTAAAGTCGTCTATAGCAAGAGTACTGATATTTTAGAAGAAGATGGTGATTTATGGAAATCAAATATTTTACCAAAATTAGTAGAAACATTTAATCCAAAGAATATTTTTAATGCAGATGAATCAGGTTTATTCTTCAAATGTTTACCAAACCAAACATAAGGTTTTAAATATGAAAAATGTTTTAGTGGTAAACATAGTAAAAAGAAAGTTAATTTATTGGTGTGTTCTAATATGACTGGAACAGAAAAACAAAAAGGCATGGATAACATCTAACATTTTTGAAAAGTGGTTACTTGATGTAGGTAGAAAAATAAGTCTAGATAAACGAAAAATAATTTTATTCGTGAGTAATTGTACCGCTCATCCATTACATTTTAAAGATAATACATTATCTTCAAAGTTAAAATCTGTTACACTTGCATATTTTCCATCAGATACAAGTAAACTCCAACCAATGGACCAAGGAATAATAGATAATATAAAAGTGTTTAAAAACGAAATTGTATTTCTGAGGTTTCATAAACATGGAATAATGATGTGGCACCTGGAACAATAGAAAAATGTTTCTCCAGAGATGGATTTAAAAAAAACTATCAAAATCCATGTAGAAGTTCCAGATCTACAACCAGAATGGGATATAGTTCATTGGATGGTGTTACTTAATAATATTTGAAAATTAATGAAAATATTGTTGTTTATGAATCATCTACTAATAATGATACTGTGGGAGATGGTAAAAAAAAAAAAAAAAAAACTGGTGATGATAAAGCCAAAGATAAAAATGAAAGTACAGAAGAAATACCAAAACTAACAGATGAAGAGTTATTAAATGCAATCTCTGTGGTTAGGAATGGTTTAAGACAACAAGTCAATATTTCTTATGACGTTTTTATGAAACTTAATGAAATAGAAACTTTTTTTGAAAAAACTACAACTTACAAAAATAATAAACATATGAAATTCAAAAATAATTTTTGGTTATTATTTAGATTAAAAAAATATTAATGTGTAATACTTATTTTAATGTTTTATTACATTTTTAACATTCATAAATGTACTTATATTTATTTATGCATTATGATTTTTTCAGATTTACTATGGCTCTTTATAGAATATTGTTAAGATATGTGCCTATGGTGACTTTTCCAGTAGCTTTTGTGGTTGGAATTATTGGTTACAATTTGGAACATTCTGTACGTAATGTTGAAACACCATCCAAACCAAGCATTTTAGAAGAAAAACTTAAAAGAAAAAAAGATGACCCTAATAATGTTTTTGAGGAACCACCAGTTTTAGAGAGAAATCTATCACCTCCATTAATAAAACACCAATGATTCAGCCATTCTAAATTATGTTTTATAGTTTAATTATTAAGAATTAATATATTTTATATTCATTAGATGACTGTATTTTTATTAAAAATGTAATTATAATTTGGAAAAAAATGTATTTTTTAAACGTTCACGAAAGTTTAACAAAATATTTTGATTTAAACAGATTTAAAGTATGTTTCATAATCACATATTATACTGAAAGGCTATTGTAAAATAGTCAAATAGTGTTTTAACGTTAATTTTATCATGTCTTGCATTTCAAACAAATTACTAAGAACAACGTTAATTATTTTTTACCACAAAAGAAAAGCTTATAAAGAAAAATAGATAACCTTCTTTTCCAAAAGCTGTTAAATCGATGCAAAATTTGTTAAGGTTATTTATAAATTCAATTAGTTAACATTTTTATTAATAGAATAAACTACTTTGGTGCCTAATCTCCAAAAAAATATCTAGCATCTAAAAATACAAAATTATAAATTTACAATATTGAAATACTTAAGTACTGTGGAAAACAACATGTATGTCAATAGATTATTAATAAATAATATTATATATTATAATTATTATATTGATCCGATAAATTAATACAGTTTCTATCAAAAAGAGAAATTCTTAAACAGTTTGGTATGAGTAAAGGAATTATTAAGAAATAAGCTAGAAATTTAATTCATATAAATAATTTCAAGTTATCAATAAGATATACAAATTTATAGATTTTAAAATTAATAGCTAAAACATTAACTTTATTTGACTGAAAAATAAGACAACTTTAAAACTGAGGTTTCTTTTTTTATAAATTATTTTTGGTGCAGAATGGTTTAATAAATAATAAATAAAATATAATTTGTAAGTACAAATGTTTCAATATAGCTGTATTTTAAAATTATGTCAATTTTAAATGTATTGTTATCTTACCCTGTGTGTTATAAATACAATTTAAAACAACTATTTATGTTAAGTAAAAATAATGATAGTATAAAGTATACATAATAATAGGTTTATAAATTACATCTGTATATAGGTAAACAAATTTCTTTCTTAAATACAATTGTGTTGCAAAATAAATTAATACAATCAAAAATGTAATATAAATATGTATGTATACCACTATACATAACATATAGATAAATATAAATAAAATATAAAGTGTCAAGTTAACAAAAATTATAAATTAATTAATAAATAAATAATGGTAGGCAAAAGTCAATGTATAAATTATTAAATGCTTCTTTAGTTAAAGAAATTGAGCTAAAAAAACTCTTACTGTTTCTTTGGTCAATGAATTAATAATGAAACAAAAACAAATTTTTACTTCTTAAAACTTTTTTAATGCTATAAATCTGTACTTTCTGGTTCTTTTTTGGAAGAACAAACTGGTGGAGGAGGTGGTGGAGGAATAGGTCGCTGTGTTCTAGTTGGTGTTTTTAATGTTGGAAATTGTCCTTAAATAAATTAAAAATTTGTAATTATTAATATAATAAATTAATAAATAATTATCATGCTAACCTGTTTGGGTATCTGAAGATGTATGGCGGTGACTAGAAAAATTTGGACTTTTACAAACATCATTGTCATCATTTGGACTTTCTTGATTTGCGTTATTATCTATTATATCTGAAATTCATATTTTCATATTATACATATTAATTTTGGAAATATTAAAAATATAACGTACCACTATGTTGATTTTGGTTTATTTCTTTATCATCACATTGATCTCCTACTTGTATCAATGAGACCTGTTGTTTTGACACTGTGTATAAGTGTGCTCTTTCCAACATAGGGCCTCCACCTTGATCTATCTATAATTTTGAATTAAATAAATGAATACAAAACCTTTTATTGTACATTTAAATGCATATTACATCGTGTTTTTCATTAGAGAAATCAGTTAATATTCGAAGGCTTCTAAACGATGAACTCAAAGGCCTTTGTAAAGATGCAGGTCTTTCAGGTATCGCAGGTTTACGAAAAGCTGTATCATCAGATGTTTCAAGTATTGTACGTGGAGCAACAGCTGGTTTAATAGGACGTTTTAATGAACCTGTATCACCAGCTGTTAACTTTTCTCGAGGAGATTCGGTGGTTTGACTAGGTTTCAGTAAGGAACCAGGTGGTGGTTTATCACAGTTTGTTTTATCTAGGTCTTTTAAAACCACAGGACTTTCAAATACATTATTTGCCTTAGATGTTGGTGATGGTGGAACAGGAGCTGGTTTACTTTTACGTCCTCTTGTGTGCGGTTTTGGACTCTCAGATGGAGGACTAAATATCAAATAATTTAATACATTTTGATGTATCTTGCTAACCACTTTGAAACTAAATAAAATACTAACTGCTAGTAGCTAAATTTAATTATTAAATACCTCATATCAGTAATATTGGTACTGGATCTACTTCGTTTCAAATTTGTATTAATTGCATCATTTGTAGATATTAAATGTGTATCTCCACTACTAGATCTTTTATGGCCATTAAAGTCGTTCATGTCCAATGCTTTTAATGTCACATAAAATTCTTCTTCTGTAATAAAAATATTTTAAGTACTTAATATACATGTTAAAATATAGTTAAACAATTAAATTAAACAATCTTACCCCCAGGAAATATCCAATCTGAATGAGAAATTAAGCAGTCAACAATCACATTATGACAAGCAGCTGCATTCATATTTAATCTAGTTTACAATAACAAATATTAAATATTACATATAACTGTAAAATATAATTCTTTACAAAAAAAATCTTTACCCAATATTATCACTTTTATCTTCTGGTGTCCAAAGAAGATTTGGTGCAATAACTATAGCTAAATTTTGAGGACTCATTTTATTTAGATCTTGATGTTTAGTCAGCATTGCCAAAAACTTAATAATATACCTTAAGTTGTATAAATTTGACTGTGGTAACTTTTGAACAACATTTAGAATTGCTTGAAGTCTACTTTCACTAGTTTGTAGCCTAATAAATAATAATTATAAATCATAAAATTACTAATAATACAATATGATTATTATAACATCAAAATATTGATTTAAACTTGGAATAAATTATAACACTCTCGATAACTCAAAATTCTTGATAGCTCAAATAAATAAAATCCCCCTTCAAATTAAAATAACACTTAAAATATTCTTGTTATTTCAAGAATCAATTAAACAAGTTTTTGATATTTTGAGTTTTCTCAAATAAATTTGGTACAAAAAATAGTTCATTACTGCGATTATTTTTGTCTTATAACTCTTTGTAAATTCAAATATTATAATCAACTATTGGTAACTAACACCTTAAAAACTCCATACAACAGATTTCAATTTTAGTTTTTCTGCCATTTGTTTATTTAATCGTGCATTATATGAATGTGACAGTGTTATATAATAATAAATTACACATGTTATTATGGCCCAAAAAAGAAAATTAACAACATTATTACTAGTAGAATAAACGAATTAGAAATATATTAAAAAAGGTAATAAAAAAGGCACTAAAAAATAAAAAAAAATAGCCAAGGATTTTAGAATCACTTATTTTTGATTATTTTGTCTATAATAATAATATGTTATTTTAAAAAACAAATAAACTCGGCAACTCAAAAAAACTCTAATATATAATCATACTTTAAAAAACATATAATATCTATTTAAAATTCTATATAAAATATATTTTTTTAAGTTTTTGGTTCGTTAATTTTTCCCCCCTTGGATTTTAAGTTATCAAGAGTCAACTGTATCTACATACTTAGCTGCAGCTATCCATTCTTCATATAAATGATGGGTTAATAAAGGTTCTGGTAACTGTCTCAAATAAGACTTTAATACTCCAGCTATTATATGAGGATCTCTGTATTCAACAGCAGATTCTAAATCTAAGCAGTTAGAATCTAATCGAAGTTTCATGCATCGTACTTTAGAAGCACCAGCTGCAATTCGAAATAATCCTTCTTCTTCAACACTTATTTCCAATAAAGTGCAAATACATAGTTCAATTGGATAGGCTATTCGTCTTTTAGTAACTCTTAAATGGTCTTCAAGTCTTTGACCAAAAACTGGTTTTGCAGGATTACTGTCTGTAAAAAACATCAATATTAATAGATAATCTTTACAATAATTATACAACATACCAATAACAGTCTCTAATTCAGGAACTATTTCATCTAAAACAGCTAATGCTGTTTGGTGGTAAGAACGTTGATGTTTCATTAATTCCATAAGAACAGAAGAAAACTCTGCTTCTCGAGATATTAATTGAAATATTTCTGATGCTAAGGAATCCTAAATAAAAGAATTATATAATATTATATAACATAGAATGTTTTATATACATACTCTGCATTGTTCAACTTTTAGTTCTATATCTTCTAATTCTTCTTTGCTTGCATCTACTTTATTGGTATGGGAACTTCCAGAATTTGAATTTTTTATAGCTGTCTGATATCTTAAAAATAAAAAAAATAAAAAATTCAAAGTTTGAAAAATAAAATATTAAGCACTTTAAAATCAAATAATATGATTTCAGTTAAACAACAGTATTTAAGTTTATAGTGTTATTAATATTATAATAAACAAATAATAATATAATTATCATTTAATAGTTTAATAATTTTTTGTGATATATTATTTACAATTTTAATTATAACTTATTAATAGTAATAATAAATTACTTTGCTCGAGCTAAATCCATGTCAACTACCAACTTTGTAAGTAAACGTTTTTGCTTTATAATATTTGGCACATCTACATCAAGAACCTGTTGTAGTTTATTAAGTACTGTTTGTTCAATACGTAATTCATAATCTACACCAGCATTAGCTAAACATATTAGAACTTTGCTACATTCTACTAATACTTGGCTGAAAAATAATTAAAATATTATAAATTAAAAAAAGACTTCATAAAAACCTTAAGACTTAGAATTTAAAATTGAGTAAATATAAGGGCAATTCTTAATTTTAACTAGGTAAAAGTTTTAATTATTATTTCTTGTACTATGATAATCTACAATTTAACTTAAGTATTAGTTTTTACTTGTTGTAAAAAAAAATTTGCTTTACCGTAGTAAATTGTCTTCTTCAATAGGACCATTATCAAGCATTGCCATGGCTAACAAATAATCTGGCATTTTTTTCTAGTAAGTATAAAACACATTAATAAATGTATTAGTTAGTATTTACTATTTTTCTACTAAAACTACTTTACTTACAAGACGTTTTTCTCGTGCAAGCGCATCATGACCAAGTCCAGGGGTTATTAATGTAGCTAATAATTTTTTTGTTGTGTTTTGACAAGCATTTTTAATAAATTCAACTCGTTTTTCTGCTATTTGTAAGGTATCTGAAAGAGCTTCTGTTTTGCCAGACCTTTAAATTAAAATTATATGATGTAAACATAAATTTGAATGACTAATAAATATTAATTAATTAAAGACGTACCTAGAGAAAGTTTGGTCAGCAAATTGCTTTACTTTGATAAACTGTCTTTTCATCTTTTTTATATAGCAAATAAATTAAATAGTAAGTGTAAATTGAATTATTCTAACATATTTTTTTCTCATAAAATGGATTATTTTATTAACCTGAAAATCAATAATATTTTATCTCATCATATTATTTGTTTTCTTTGTTTGAATATTTAATGTCAAAGATGCTTATTATTATTATAAACATGCCAGGTATTTAAATACATTGGCTTATTTTTATTAGTTAAGAAAATCTAACACTAAAATATGTTGTATATTTGTACAGTTTAATGAAAAAAATAAAATAAAAAAATTATTTTTTTTTTAAAAAATGGTTGTTAAACACTTGAGGATCACCTTTAATATTATTTATAAGAGTATTTTGGGAACACTTAAAAGTCAAATTCAGGGTAGACACTACCTACTGGACACGCCTCCTGATAAAATGTTCGATAATTGAATATTTCTTAAAAATAATTCAACGTTTTTAAAATAAAGTAATAAGTAATAAATTAATTTAAATTGATTTTATTCATATTTTATATATTATTTTAAAATCCATCCCCTCCATCAAAAAAACCAAAATATAATTGTGATAGCTTAGAATATGATGATTATAATCCACAATTAGATGAAAATAGCTAGAATATTTAAAGTTATGGTAAAGAATCATAGATAGAAAATAATCAAAGAAATTAAGGGCAATGAAATATAGGGCTAGTAAACATTTAGTTTATCTTATAATCATGAATGCTGATGTTTATTGAATAAAGGGAGTTTGATCAATATTGTAACTAATCAAAAAAAAAAAAAAAAAAAAAAAGGTACAATCTTGCAAAATTATTCACAGCAATTAGTGGCATATTTATAATATTATACTACTCTCATATGGATTTATCTAATCGTGAATAATATTATGGATAAAAGTATTGGAGTCTGAAACATAGAACTATTGTGGAAAGTAGTCAATAACAAATACTGTTTTTAAATTAATGGTATTTATCTACTTATAGATCATTAACTAAAAACAAATAGTGGTGATCATTCAACCAATAAAAACTCCAATATTTCATAATTTTTTATCAGATTTAAAAAACAATGTCATAATAAAAACTTAATAAGTAATATTTATTAAATATAAATATATATAATAATATTTTAAGTAGGACATATAACTAAGGTAGTTGTTGGACCACATTTTCCTAGTAGATCATACATTAGACCAGTTTACAGAAACTAAAAATATAAAATATATTTAAAGATGTGATAAATTATTTGCTCTAACTTTTTTATAATTTAGTCCTCAAATGAAGAGTTTTACTTGAGTGTATTTTACAATAAACTAAGGAAACTTTGATATGTCAAAAATACAAATTTATTGCAGATAATTAAAATGGTATTAATATAAATTTTAAATTAATTTAAACAAATTATTGACTATGAATAAATAATTAAAATTCAAATAAGAAATTTTTTTTATATAATACTTAATACTTGAATTAGTTTATATTAAAAAAAACAATTTAAGTGTTTTTTTATTCTTAAGTAATATTTTATAAACCTATAAGTAAGTTGTTTAACATTCATTAAATGTTTATTCAATATTTTACATAATTATTTATATTTTCAAAAAATCATAGATATACTTAGAATAGCAAAGTGTTTGCTTTTAACTGCCTTCCATGTAAAATATATAAAAATAATTACAAGAATTGACAATAAATATATCAAATTAACATTAAGATCAAATTTAATCTTAAAAATATTTAGAAATTAATCTTTATGGGTAAATGGAATAGTGATTGTACAGTACTACCATAAGTAGTCATATTATAAAAAAAAAATTAAAACCATTAGTCAACAATTTTAAGTAAAGAAAAACAAATATTTATTACCTACCTATGAATTTTCCATTAGGTACACTGAATAAAAAAAATTTACTTATTATTGCCAACTAATAAACAAACTATTAAATGAGGTCAGTCACCCATTAATTTAGTTTTTTGTATAAAAAATATTATAAGTATGACACATTCAATTTTAAAAATGTTTTAACAAAATAAAAATAAAATAGAAAACTTAAATAATTAAAACATAAAATATGTCTATTCATTAACAGCATAAACAATACATACATATATTTACAACAATTAATTTGTCATAGTTATTATTTTTAACTGTTATATTATAGCACATAAATAACTACTGTTAAAAAAAATGTATTATAATTTTGTTTTCATTCATATACAATATACCAAAAACATGATATCCTTTATTAAGATAATTAAATAAATGCATTTAAAAATGATTGACATTATTGTTGATATCATAAATATTTTGTGCATAAAAATAAAAATATTAAGGTCAATAAATCTTATTTAAAAATGTACATTTCTTGTGAAACTGTAAATTTTGATTGAAAATATTAATTAGTTATTTAAATTTTTAAATTAGTATTAACTTTTTTATAAGTAATTTCTTACTTGATACTAATATTTTAATTAAATTTCTATACAACTGTATAAAGTTGTATTAAATACATTTGAGTAATAATAATGAATTATCATAATTTAAGAAGAGTTGAAACAATGACTGCATATTTCAAGTTATAGTATAACTTTCAATCAATAACATTCATACATTCCTAGTTTAATTTATAAAAGCAGAAAACTCAAGGATTATAATAAGTGAGTAACACGAAAAACTATAGTGAAAAATGAATTAGGTATATAATTCTCTTGAACAATCGATGATCAAAAAAACATAACATAGTAAGTTTACAAGTGTCTTGAAAAAAATATTTATTCATACGGGCATGTTAATTAAATCTATCTAAATATCTTATATCTACATATATACATATCACTAGTTTTGATGTTAAAAGATTTTATAATTAATCCATACATATACAAGTGCCAAAAAAAAAAAATTTTGAAAATATAATTTTGAGATTAACTTAGTTGAATGATAACAACAATAAATTACTACTCTAATTATCATTTAAAGCATGTATAAAAAAAGTCAAACTTACGATTTAATGATTTTGGCCAAGCATTGATATCCACCATCGAGTTGTGAGGAGTCAGAAGGACAATTCCAGTATGAAACAAAAACGACGTTTTTAGATGAAAATTTTAATTTTTCTGCTACTAGATAAGGAAAAAGAAACTGAAGAAAAATGTCAACATTTATACAGGACTACCAATAGAAATTATTTTACTTAATGTAATTCGTTTGGAATCAATAACAGTTATAATTTCAAGAAAATATGATTATACATTCGGTTATTAACAAATTTTACAACTGCATTAATAAAATCTCAACATATGGCCAAAGGACTAAATTAGTAAAAACCATTCGGGCATTTATGTGACAAACAGCCGAATTGATATCATAGTTTTGAATTTCAATCCCTGCACTGTACACGTAATCGTTGGTTGGTAGAATCGATTACATTCCTGATATCGAGAATTTTCTTTGAATTTTCTCTTGTTAGTTGTTTCTAAAATAATTTTGTATATTGCCAGCTTTGAAGTTCGACTTTTACATACAACGTCGTCAAAAAAAACTTTTAAGTGCTTAATAATAAATGCTGCAGAGATATGTCTAGACAAATTGTGAGTATTAAATATCAATAAATAATATTAAATATATATTTTTCGTTATAAAATTATTCTTCTTCATCAAAAATTGCTGTGTCATTGAGTATTTTTCTGTTTAAATATTTTGTTTATTACTTTAACTAAGGTATTGTTTTTAATAAATAAACTTCCCATTTATTCAAAATTAGGTTGTTGATTTATTTATTTTGTGATATAATATACTCATATACCAACAATTTGTTTATTTATTTTTAAATTAAAAGACATTTAAAGTAGTTCTTTACATAATTTTATATCATTATAACATTAACTTTTGTTTCATAAAGTTCAATTTTTGATTTTTAATAAAAATCTAGTTTTTGATGTATAAATAGCATTTAATTTCCTATTGTACTTTAATATTATTAATTTTATACTTAATGTAATGTATACTTATTTTAGTTTCATAAGAATTAAACAAAATAATTTTATTATCTGATTTGTGTGTAGCTAAAATTAGTAGTGGATTTTATTTCTTCATAACAATTTTTATGATTAATATTTATTTTGAAATTACATTTTTTTCCAGGTATTACGTATAGAATCTCCAGATGGAACCAAAAGAGTACAAGTATCTCCTACGGAATCAAACTATGATTTATTTGAAAAGGTATTTTAAATTATATTTAATTTATTATTTTTTTGCAACCTTTCAAATTATATACATTTAAAATGACTTGAAGGCTTTTATTTATATTCATATTAAAAATTAATTTCCTATTTTTATTTTTTGTTAAGATAATCTATAACTTTTAAATTTATAATAGTTATAGAAAAAAATTATATTTTAAAATTATTTTTGCAGGTTCATAATATATTTTCTCTTACAAACTATGGTTTCACATTGTTTGTTGATCGTGCTCGTAAAAATGAAATTAAATCATCTAGGAGTATATATTTAAGCAGTTTAAACCTGAATCATGGAGATAAGATATACTTATGTCAATTAGATCCTGATAATATTTGGGCTTTTCCTGGTTCTTCAAATACAGATTCTGCTAATGGGAGTCGCTCATCATCAGTTGTATCGACACCAGGATCCAATACATCATCATTATTAAATGGAAAGAAAAGCTCAGGATTAACCAATCAAGTAGATGAAGATGAAGTGGATAAAATGTTATGGAAACTTGATGGAAAAATTAAACGGCTTAAAGACAAAAAATAGTAAATAATATTTCAAAATATTTTATTTATTTATTAACTACAGTTTTGTAGATGCTATTAATTTATATATGTAAATATGTATAATACATTTTTAGTTGCCGCCATGGAGATAATGGATGTTGTGTACATTGTTCACCTTTAGAACCCTATGATGAAGAATATTTAAAAACGCAAAATATGAAGCATTTATCATTTCATTCATACCTAAGAAAAATGACTGCTGGAATGGCAAAGTATGTAAATAATTTTATTATAGAAAATATTTATGTATATATTAAATAATGTTATAAAATTTATGTTTTAGAGGAAAATTTTTACTATTAGAAAACATAAGTTGCCGTATTAAAGAAGGCTGTTCTGGACATTTGCCATGGCCTAAAGGTATATGTTCAAAATGTCAACCATCAGCCATTACACTAAATAGACAGGTAAATAACATACTTATAAACATTATCAATAGTGTATTTTTGGGGAAGGAAGGTCCTGGGTCTCCAGAAGAAAAAAAGTTCAAATTCATAAATGATTTGATACAAAAGTACAGAATAAAAACATTAATATCATATGATTATAAATAACTTAATTTTTGTTTATAATCATACTTAAATAATATAATTTTTTATTCATACTTTATGTGTATTTTTTATAATATTATAAAATCACTGATTTTTTAGAAAATATGCCACTAAACATTACAATTAATTTTATAATTTTTACTTGTTAAATAGACTTATAGACATGTTGATAATGTGATGTTTGAAAACTCTGAATTGGTTGAACGTTTTTTGGACTATTGGAGAATTACAGGACATCAACGTATTGGATTTTTGTATGGTCGATATGAAATTCATCCAGATATACCGCTTGGTATAAGAGCTGTAGTTGCAGCAATTTATGAACCTCCTCAAGTAAATAAAATTATTATTAAAAATTCAATACTTAGTTATAAGATTACATTTTTTTTTTTTATTAAAATAACAGTTAACTTAAAATTTTTATTTTAAAGGAAAGTTCAAGAGATCATGTTAAATTACTACCTGATGAAAAACAAGAATTGGTTAATGAAATGGCCAAATGCTTAGGGCTTACTTGTGTTGGTTGGATTTTTACTGATCTTTTAACTGAAGACATGCAAAATGGAACTGTAAGGACATTAAACTACAAATTTATTTAATTACTTACTTTTTACATCACATTTAGGTAAAACATGTTAGAAATATAAAAAGTCATTTTCTATCAGCTCAAGAATGTATAATGGCTGGATATTTTCAAAATCTACATCCAAATCCATGTCGTTATGCATCCAATGGATATTTTGGCTCAAAATTTATTACTGTCTGTGTTACGGGTATGAAATTAAATTTTTGAGTTTTAATTAGTGTTCTTGTTATTACCAATTTAAAAATATATTTTATCTTAACTTTTTAATATTCTATTTTTTTTCGAACAACTATTATTTCATAGAATAAAATTATAGTCTATCATCATTGCTTTACTTGAAGCATATTTAAATTTTTTAAATATATTATTTTTATTTTTCTGTACTATTTAATATATATTTAGGATTTGACAAATATGATGTATTAGTATATGTTAAAATGTAAATATCAGTTTTGTGTAACTTATGTTAGAATAGTTGATTATAGATAATAAAGGTTTCTATCATGGCTGAGGTCTCTCTCTACAAAGTGAATCTACTGATGACATTCAAGCAGAGCTTCCTTTACTGCTTAGTTACGATATTACCCCTCCCATTTTCATTCAATAGCTAAAAGAAAAAAATTAGAATTGCTCAGTAGCATATTTTTATATTATCAGTTTTTAGTTTATATCAATTATAACATGCATTGAGCATTTATTTATTTATATTCATTACCAGCATGATTCATGTTGTTAACAGGAGATGAAAAATGTCAAGTACACATGGAAGGATATAGTGTGTCCAATCAATGTATGGCATTAGTTAGAGATAATTGTTTGGTACCAACTAAAGATGTACCTGAACTGGGTTTTGTTCGAGAGTCTTCTGATAAACAGTATGTGCCTGATGTATATTATAAGGTAAGTGAAAAGTATATATTATTTAATAGTTATATTATGATTTAAAAATATATATAATTCTATTATAAAATCTTATGCTTTTCTTATTATAAACTTTATTAGGAATTTTTATGATATAGCATATTATTTTTTATAGACTTTTAAATGTACAACTATTTAAAATACTTTTTCTGAAAATATGTTAGGTTATTAAAAATTAGTTTAAATTGACATAATATTAAGTTATCAAAGCACTGTTTTGGTATAAAATGTATTTGATTATAAATACATACAATCTCTTAATTATCTTATTTCAAGTATTTCGATGTTATCATCTATTTTAAAAGGCCTACTTCATATTAAAATTTGAATATTTTTAATATAAATATATTAAATATGTTAAAATTAGCAGTTTTAAAAATATTAAAAACTATCTGCCAACAACTTTATTGTAGAAAAAAATTTTTGAAGGTATTTCTTATATAAAAATGTTTTTCTAGTAAATAAATTGTTTAAAGATCTAAAATTTCAATTCTCATATTTTATAAATATTAAAAAAAAAAAAGAAAAAAAATCAATTTTAGTTTTTTAAGTAAAAGTTACTTTTCTTTGGAACTCATTTATTAAACATAAATTATTGTTTAAATTAATCTTGAAATACTTTTTTTGATTATATGAAAGTATATATAATTTGTAATCTTTTGTTACTATATTGCAATCAACAATAATATTTATGATTTTAGCTACATTTGGTATTAAAAATATAAAAATGAGTAACATTAGTCCCTCCAAAAATATATTTTTATTTATGACACATCAAATAATATACATGTAATCTATGAATATGTCATAATATTATTCTGAATAGTAGATTAATATTAAATTATTAACCAATATCATCAACATACATTTGAAACTTGGTTAACTTTAATATAATTATTTATAAACAAAATATTGATAAACATAAAAAAACATTAGACCTTTTTAACTTATAGAAAATTTAACCTTTCTAATTCACAAATAAAAATACTGTTCTTGTACAGGTTTTTGGTATACATATTACAAAATACAATTATTAGCATTTGTAAATTTCTAGACCAATTTTTTTCAACTTCCAACTAATTATATTTGACCAATTAGACTGAATCTATTTACAATAAAAATGTTGTAACATTATATTTTATTTATACTATGCAAATAGGGACAAGTAAATAAATTCAATGTTGGTTACCTCAAAACTACATTATTTTGAACTTATAATACCATAATTCATGTATATTTTTAAGAATAGAAGTTGAATTAAGATATGAAGGTAAACATTTAATAAAAAATCATAAATAGTTTTCTTTGCTCGACTTAATTTTAGAACGCCATTATATTATTTTATAACTTCCATACATAGGTACATTATAACAGTTATTATTTTAAACTAATACATATGAATAATATACTTTTCAAAGGAAATTTCAGAACGACCGACAATGGTTTACAAAAATACACTTAAAACATTCACTCATTACTATAAACTACTCGTTTGATTATATAATATAAATATACATTAAAAACCGGGAGGGGGTTTACACTTTACCACAACTAGATATGATAAATGTCTTGGACGGTTTGCCAGTTTGATCTCCAAACGAGGCCATTTTTTCAACGAGATCAATGCCATCAACCACATGTCCAAAAATTGCAGTGAAACCACGCATCTCTTGTAGTATAATACGGAACTGTGATCCAACCATACCCATATTATCATGTCTTTTTTGAGTGCGGCGCATTCCAACTGCTCCTCGAACTGCAGGAAACTTGGTGTCATCTGGCATGAAATAACTTTCTTCATATATAGATTTGCCACCACGACCATTATTTAATTCAAAATCACCTGTAATCACAGACTCTCCTTCCCAACATTGAAATATTGAGCAGCCTTTATATGAACAACCATTTGCATCACCATTAGTCAATACTTCAAAATTTTTTGACATTTTCGGAGCAACATCAGGTCTGGTTTCAATGACTAATCGACCAAATGATGTCCCATTTACTTCAATATTAAAATAAAACATTGGAAAAGTATGAACACTGCGTACTGAAGGTACATTGTTTAAAATAGCATGAGGTGGACTGTTTTGTGATGTTATTAGTACAGGTTCATTGGATGATATTGAAGAAAGAGAATTTGTATATTGAGTGGTAGACGAGTTACCTGGAGAATTCTTTACAAATTCCTGGCCATTTACAAGTTGTGTTATATGTTTAGGTAATACATATTGTGTAAATAATTGTGCTGTACAATAGTTTGCTAAGAAAAAAATATGAGTGTTTGGATTTGCAATGTCTGAAGACTTATATGATTCTAAAGCCATTGATTGTAATGAAGATAATGATTGTTTAATCATACCAAAATCTAACAAATTAGTAGAAGATATAATATCCTCAAATTGACCATGGGCAAATTGTTCAGAGTATTTATTCTGTACTTTCTGCTTTACTTGTTCTAATCGATTCAAGTATAATTGTAAATTATATAAATCATCTGTTCGCAAATTTGATGGTTTGATACTATTTAGAGCTTCATTAGTCTGCAGCAAATCATTTGTATTTTGAGTCCAACCACTATTTAACTCTAGTTCAATTTGGGTTTTCAATGTGTTACAAGCATCTAAAACCCTTAACAAAAACTGTCGTTTATGTCCAAAAAGATTTTGAATTTCACTCATTAGTTTAGCTATAGCAATAGTTTCAACTTGAACCTAAAATAAGAATATAGTCAATTAAATATAATTATAATTTTGATTAGAAATAATACTAACTTCCCCAATCAGATGATCACGTGCATCATTATTTGATTTTATAGAGTGTCCTATATGATCGGATTGAGTTCCGCATGCTCGACATAATAGTTGCTGGCAATTATAACACCAAAATGAAAATGGCATTCCATGTGTATGACAATTTTCACCCTAATTAAAGAAAAATTTAATGACATAATATTTTCTTTAATTAGGAGACTAACCTTTCGTTCTTTATCAACTGAATTATTAACTTTAAAATTAGCCAGGTGTCTGATTAGACTGAGAATAGAATTTTGTGTTCGTAAAGTTTCTGGAGATTGCTCATCCAATTCAGTACGTTTCCAACAATTTATGCAATATACTTCTAAACCTTTGAGCATAGTAGTTTTAACACAACGCAAGCAAAAACAATGCTTGCAACTGAGTTCTTTTGGCACAAATTCTGTATCATTGAATTTCTGCTTACAACAGCCACAAATTATAAGTTCTTCAAACTCAAAATCTTTTTTAGTGTCCATCATCTAAAAACAGTATTTAATAATTATATAATTACTTCTGTATCAGAATATTGAAAGCTGTTCCATACATTTTAATTTAATAAGTATCCTTGATTATTTTATTTTATATTTAAAGTAAAAATTCAGTTTTGATGATACTCAGTGTAATAAGTACACTTTATTGTTATAATAAACTATTTGTATAGAGTATATAAAATAGAAGAAGATATAAAATATAAATTTTGAACAATCTCATTATTAGTTTTATATTTCCTTTATTTTTTACTAAAAAATATCATTAAGATTTAACACAAAAATCAACTGTATTATTTTATTTTTATTGTAATTATTTTACTGCAAACTTCATGAAATGAAAATAATTAATAATGAAATAATGTTTATAATTTAAATTAATATAGTAATAATTTGTATGCTTCATATCTTATCTTAAATATTTATGTATGTATACATTTTAAAATGTTTTGCCATAAATACAAAAGATATACTTATTTATACCTAAAAATTTAGAATTTAAATTACAATGGAAATATTTAAAAAGCTCTCAATAAAATATCTAAGTTATCAATTCTCATGAAGTATATAACATTATATCAAAGTATTATGCATAATGTATGCATTATATTAGTCTGTACTCAAAGTAGTGAAGGTCAAGGGTGGTCGATAATAATATAAAACTCGATTTATTATAACCGTACAGTGTTTAAGTGTGTTTCATTTGTGTTCTACAAAAATGATTGATGATTAGCGTGGACTAGAAAAAACCCTCTACGACAAGATTATTATAATAATAACGTGTAACAAATAAATATTAACTAGGTAGTACATATGGTGTGTGCAGACGCATTAACTTACACTTTGGTGCAATGTAAACAAAAACGGGCGATCAAACGATTAGCGCAGTGTTACATATATTTATATAGTACGATAGTATGTTTAATAATAATAATAGTAATAAATGCGCGTGTGTAGATAAGTACGGTCCCGTGTAACGAGCGCGTAAAAATACCAAAACAAAATGCACTTATCAATGGCGACGAATACGGTGGCGGGCAAACGCGATGACGGGTGGTGCACTATTTTATTATATTTATATATTATATGTTTTAATAATGTTAAATACGACGGTACGGTTTGGTAGTACCTTGTGGTTTTTAGAAAAAATAATTCGATTACTAATAATAATAATAATAATAATAATGATTTTTCGTTGGCGGGAGTTACGACGACGTCGACGATGACGGGTTTGAGACGGACGTTGAAGACAATCGGCGACAACGTCAAAACGATAATTACAATTAGTTAATAGTTTGCGTGATATATATCATAATATTGTTATATACGCCAATAATTATTATCAATCGTGTAATAACTATTGCACTAGAGACGTGTATGAATTATATTATTATTTGGCACGGCGACGACGGTGCTGTTTCGGTAGCACTAAAATCGGGGCGGCGGTGACGGCGTCGTTCGCTCGTCATCATCACGTTCCCGCTATGCACAAACGCGTCGCGCACGACTAAATCGACACTGTCAGCGGCGGTGGCGTTTGGAAAACAACAACAATAATAACAACAATAACTGCTGCTGCTGCTACGGCGGTATCGACGACAGCGGCCGCCGTGTTGCATGGCGATCGCTTCGGACGGTGCGTAAGTAACTGACTGGTGCCGCGGCGGCCGTGGTTCGGATCGGGCCCGGTGTTTGTGTGTGAGTGTGTATGTCTCGATCCCTCTCCGCGCGCGCGGGTTTTTCGGAAGTACGCACTACGCAGTTCTCTCGCGACGGCCGCGGCTCCGGGTTTCGGTTTTTTTTTTTTTTTCACTCTCCACGCCGTCCTGTTGTTGTTTTTCACCGCCCCGTCTTCTTTCCGCCATGCCGTATCGGCAGTGCATGACGTACACACGGTCTACCGTAACACTATTTACATTAATACCCACGCCCCGTCGCCGCCGACCAACGATAAAAATAATAAGTTTCAAAAAAAGTTAAATCTTGGTCATATCTCACAGTTAACAGTTCCGAAATATGTGTTAGCAAATCTATATTATGGAATATATATATAAATATACTGCATTTTTATTACACGACATGCGACGCCAGTGGAATAATTTGATTAATTGTGCTCATGTGGTGGTATATTATATTAACGCGACAGTGAATTATTACTATTATTGTTATTTGTTATTGTTGTTATAAGACAATATTCCGACCGAAGTGATTCCACGTGTCAAGCGTGACTGGAAAAAGCGATACGATTTTTTTCTTTTCTCTACCGCGTGTTAAATTACACGTTTTACGTAGATTCTCTAGTCTATCAACTTGTATCTGTATTGCGTGTAATACGCTTTGTATAATGGCGCATACGAACGACCGCGTGCTACCTTTGCACTTGTCTGCTTTGGAGAGTGCAAAGATAAAATGGTCGTCAAAATAACATTAATAAGTGATGTGTGTCTTGAATAATGTAGTTTTTCAAATTTAAGGTGTGTCTCAGAGACTTGAAATCACGACTCCATTGGAAATCTTTATGATATATTTGTATAAATGTCATAATTATTAACGTGTACTTAAGATGAGTGAGAAAATGCAATTTGTTGTTTGAAGAGTGGGCGTGGAATTGTAGTATTCGCCAAGAACACGTTATTCAACGTTAAACTTGAATAATTGTTTATTTTATAGAAACTCTATATTATCGTAATGAATTGCATAACGTATAACATTATGTATTTAAGAATATTATATCGGTCTGTTTTCTTCGACTTCTTCCAATAAAGAAAACTGGAAGGATTCTACAAATATTAAAAATATAATTGTATTTACTGTTCTAAACGATTTCTTATTAAAAAATTATAAATTATTTTATATACAACGGTGATATAAGTTTTATATTTATTCCATATTATAATATTCAAATTCTTGTGATTAATTAACTATAAAATAATATTATTATTTTTGTTATCGTACAATAATAATAATTTACTAAGTACTATTTTATTGATTATGTTAAATTCATTTCATTTGATATTTTGATTTTCATTCTTCCTGTTTATCATATTGTTCATATTTACCTAATCAAATCTATACTAATTAGGATTTTCAATTTCAATTGAATTATGTAATTAATTATCATATCTAAAAATGTTTAAGTATCAGTAAAAAAAAAACTATACTTATTTATTGTTATTGCTATTTTCATTAATAATTTATCGAATTATCAAAAATAACAATGTTAATGTTCTTTGGCGGCACCCAATCGTTTTATCATTCAATTGGTTCAAAAAAAGTAGATACACTACGAATCAAATGTAATACATATAAGAAGACGAAGGTCACTGTATCATTCTACGCTAAAATTAGAATAATATAATGTATCCAAAATCAAAAATAAGAATTAATTTTGTTATTCGAGAGGTTTTATTATCTATATTGATAAAATATTTCTTAAATATTAATAAACTTGAAAAGAAACATTGTTAAACACTAAAATAATATCCTAAAAATAAATATAATTTAATGACGTTATTTAAAAACTACATAACTGTTCCGCTAATCAAAGTTACTGTTCTAATTTTGAATTATAATTATAAATTGTATTCAAATTTTTTATTATCTTGTAACTTACTATACATGTTTAATTTATTTTCAAACATGAATGTTGGATGTTTATAATACTTTTTAAAATTAACGAAACCGAATATCTCAGAACAATAATTACGTTTATTAGAACGAAATCTTTTGAGTTACATGTGCTAAATACTATATTATGTGATTGAAATATTGCAATAATAAATATCTATAGTTGATGGACTTATTGAATTTTTATATTTATTCGAAAACTGTTTTCTTTTTCTCTAACGTGTTCTTACGTTTTAAAGTGGTCGACGCTCACAGTCATTTTTACAAAAAAAAAATACACCCTACTGGAGTACTAACGTACAACAGAAAACAACAAGCCTCAAATTGCACCTGGCATATATATTATGCGTGTCAAGTAAAATTTGTTCTGTATAATAGTATTACTGTTATTATCATTATTATTCTATATAAAAAAAACGGGTTTGCCGAGCACGTGAAATTATATCGTAACATTATCGTCGTCGCAATGAGCAGAAAATGTAACTGGTGGAAACTCGCTCGTATACGGTATTTCGTGTCTCGTTGTTATGGCTGCATCGACGCGGCGGCTGCAATTCACGGTCAAATGTGTACCGCCACCCGGCACAACAAATGCTGCCCGCTCAAAACGGTGCAGCAGCCGCCGCCGCCGCCTCCGCCATCGCCATCTTAATAGAATCGACCCCTAGCCTCGCTGCTATCGCCGTCGCCGCCATTGGATTGCACACACGCACCACCTCGTTCACGTATATAAAATATAAGTATGCTCGGCGGAGCTCTTTCCCGTAATTCACCGACGGGAATCTTCTCCCATGCTTCGCGAGCGAAGTGCCACCGCATTCAGTGCGACACAACCCGACCCCCGTTTGGGGTGGTCCAGTACCATGATTTTATTATTATTACCATAATTCGCCGCCGTTTGGAGGGTTGAGTCCCTCGGCGTCCACCGCCGTCGCCATCGACCTTGACGAGTGACGTCACCCCCGGAGCGTCGTGTGTTTGTTATTGTTTCCCCCTCACGTGTATAACTTACCCCTACCGGATATGCGAAACAAAACATTGAGCGTCACTTATATTTCCGTAAGTTAAATTATGCGATGTAGAGAGACAATACTGTTGGTCGACTTCTGCCAACTGCCACCGCATCGCCTCCGTAGATGTTAAGAAACAGGAGTATGGCTGAAGGTATTGTTGTTATTGTGGTGGTGGAGGTAACAGTCAAGTATCGGTCTTTCACTGTACAGTATGTTTATGTAATGGTATATGATGTGCGTGTGATCCAATGGTAATACTAAATTACAGAAGTATTGTTGTAGCACAAAATATTGTATTGTATCAATGATTTTACAATTCTATAATCAGCCGGAGTATCAATGAGTAATTTTAATGTATATTATGGTTTATCGATTACCTTCACGTTGTAAAAAACCATCATAACTAGTAATTTCCGCGCGTTCGATATCATGAATTTCCGACATCTGGGTTAATTTTTTTTTCATGGTTTAAAATAATTTAGTAAATAATTTTATTCGCTTCATTCATTATTTTATGTAAAGGGGGTATCACACAATACCAACTTGTCTGATGTTAAAAAATGTATCATTCTTTTTACAGAATTCTCTATTTATTGTTTGACTTCCTGACCGTTTTGTGGTGGCAGGTGCTTTCATGTTTACAATATAATTATACAATTTTGTCCTTTGTGTACCGCATCAACGTTTAAATTACCAACTATAGAAAATGTTATCTATGAACTTGAACTATGAAGTATAAATAGATCGATGGCAATAAAAACTGTAAATAAATAGTGGTTCGTACTACAAACAGTACATATAATCGGATTATAATTTTGCATGTTATTATTAGACATGGTACATTAATATTGTTTCATTGGCTATTGTTGGGGCTTTTGGTAATTCACTGCTAATTCACTACACAAGAAAAATTTAAAATTAATCTTTCACCGGATGTCCCCGATAATATTATTTATAATATTATCAGTATCTCTAAATATAAATTATTTTACTCTTTCTTGTGGGCTACGGTTATTTATAAATAAGTTTTTTTCTTACACTATTGATGTTTGAGCACCGATGTCGGTTTTTGTACTATTATATAGATGCCTATATGATATAGTTGCCTAGATTGCCTAGATGCCTAGATACCTAGATGTTGGTTATGTATGAGGCCAGTCGACATTTTTTTTTTACTTGAGACCATGTTTATTAGTATTTTCAGAAAAATGTTATGAAATGGGACAGGGCGTATAACAAAAGATAAAGATACAACAATAATAGGAAAAAATAACTTGAAATACATAAGGTTAAATTAGTTAAATATCTTTATAAATTTTCCAAAAACATTTTAGTTACATTTCTCAATTTTTCACCCAAAACTTGATTGTTTTAATTTTTTTAATTAAATTAAATTTAACTCTAGCAAATAAAACATGTGACATTCTATTTTGTGTGTTTTCAATTATGATTAAAAAAAAAAAACATAAAAAAATAATTTATAAATGTTGTATATGTTTTAAAATTCTAAAATTAGTTGTTTTATATAAACTATTCTTTATACATGTTATAGATAAGTAATAGGACTTAATAACAATATAATGTTGTAATTGGATAATATAAATACTTATGCTTGGTTTTTGGGATAACCAAAAAATAATACTAATTAATTAGTAGAAAGCACAATATTTTAAAACAAATGCATTTAACAATACTAATTTTTTTGGAAGAATAAAGATCGATCTATAGGGGCCAAACATGAAATAGACTAGGGACCAGTCGGCGATTACCGACCGGGCTAGTTCACCCCTGCCTAGATAGACATTTTATAAGTTTGTAATTTATTGTAAAACATCGTGGAATTTGTAGTGCTCTACGTCAGGCGTGGGCTACCTTACTTACACGGGCCATATTTTTATCAGCTTTTTATAAAGGTATAGCTGCATACAAAATTAAAATTACAAAAAAATACAATTTTACATACATACAATACCAATATATTAATAGTTAGCAACAGTCATGAGTTTAACATTACGAGGTTATCCTTATTAACTAATTTTGAATTACATACATTTTTTTTTTTTTTATAATAAAGATTTTAATTTCTAAATTATTACAGTTTAACACTTATTTATAAAAGAAAAGAAAAAATATACGGGAAATATGAAATAAAAAAGAGATTAGAAACATAACAAATTTAAAATTTAAAATTAAAATAAAAAAGTAGAATAATAAATAGTAAACTTTAAAATAAATTAGGAACCCAGCGGATCTTGTAAAATTTAGAATACTTAAAATTACTGGAATGGAATTAGAATTGAAAATTGAAGGATCTACAGAATAAATGTTATGATTGCCGAGAAATGTAAATAAACTGAGACGAGAGTCTGCAAGCGAGGGACATGTCATTAGAATATGCGAAAAATCACACTTAATATCACCATCATGCCGAGTACAGAATGGAGAATGGTTTAATGATAGGTGAAATGCATGAGCCGGAAGAAGAAGATGACCAAACCTAAGACGCGAGAATTGAACTATCTGTCACCTAGATAGAGGTAGATTATCAAACCAGGAGTGAGAAGGGATTAAGGGGTTGATATGTCTATACCAGGAAGCGAAGTTAATTTGGAGAGAGCACCATTTATTTTGCCAAGCTTGTTTATAGCACTTAAATACAAAGGGAAGTAAATCAGAAGGTGGAATATTGAGAGTTGGTGTTCTGGTGATGGATTTGGAGGAGACTGCAAGCTTATCCGCTATCTTATTACCATTTATACCGGAATGACTTGGAACCCATAACAATTCAATGCATCGATCGGAAGACTTTAAAGAGGAAATTATTGATTTTAATAAAAATATAAAAGGTGGAATATTGGAGTTGAAGGGATTGGAATTCGTTGAGAAAATAGCGGATTGTGAATCTGAGATGAAAATAAACTTGTCATAATTTAGAGATTTGATTATTTTATGAGCTGAAAGGATAGCAAGACATTCCGCAGTAAACGAGTAAGAAAAACGAGGAAGATTGTCTACGTATTTTAACTGAAATTCGGGAATAAAAAATAAAAATCCTGATGAATTGTCCCTAACAGAGCCATCATTGAATACCAAATAATAGTTGTGGAAATTTGATTTTACAAAATCGTTAAAAAAGTGATTAACTTTTAATTAAATTAGTAGGGATGACCATATTTAATATATACTTATCACGTGGAAAATAAAATGTATCTGGGAGTATATGAATATGCGGGGAAGTAATTAAAGCCTCATATGAGACATCGTAACAGTGTAACCGATTTATTGGGGTGAGAAAAATAGAAGTAAATGGAGAGATGGAAGATGCAATAGAAGCAAGAATAGGGAGTGTTTTGGGGACGTAACGCTAGCACGTAGAAAGATGTAGAAATGAATCAAAGATGGGCCTAGAAGAATTAGAAATAAGTTTTAGTAAGAATTTACCTGCAAGCTGACGGGATCTGATTTCTATGGGAGGACAAAGGTATTAACCCTCAAACATTTGGAGTAGAATATAATTCACTGATAGCGGTTCGCATACAGGAAGGTAGTAAAGCATTAAGCTTGTTACAGTGTGTAAAAGAGGCAGAGGAGAATAAAAAATAACTAGTTCACTTTAAAACGTATTACTGTTTAAAATACTAATAATAGGGATGATGGGTGCACTCCCCAACAGGTTCCAGCTATGTCTCTAAATAAGTTAGACCATTTAGAGACAGTGAAATTAAGATAATGAAAATGCGGAACCTATCTAAGTTTAGGTTCCATTTTAAGACCTAAATAAGTTACTGAATCAGAGAAATTAATAATTTTGCCATCCAAGATGATGGGAGAAGGATTCAAACATCGCTTTCTAGTATACAGAATATAATGGCTTTTGTCTGGTGCAGTATTGAGGTACAAAGATGAAAGAGATTTGGAGAGAGTAGCTAGTGCGGTGTTCAAATTGAGTATCACGCTATCAAGAGATTTATTAACTGAAAAAACGGCAATGTCGTCCGCATAAAGAAAACATGAAACACCTCTGGATGTCAAGGAATGACAAACTGTGTTCACAATCATATAAACGTTAAATAAGATGGGGCTAAAATAGCTGCTTTGGGGGAGACCCCTATAAGTAGTATGTATGCAGTCAGTTCCAGAGGAAGAAATGAAGAATTAAATACATTAATAGAGAAACATTAAAAATAATTATTAATTTTGAGGTTGAATTTTTCACGCTGATTCATTTGTATCCGCTTTCATATCGGTTGATATTCTTAAAACTGTATTCAAATGTTCGTTGCTTAATAGTGAACAATATTTATTTTTCAGAATTTTAATATTGAAAATCGAGGGTCTAGTATTAAAGTAACGTAAAAACCAAAAATGCAATGTTGTGATTATTAGCATAAAATATTAATTTTTTAAAGTATTGATTATCAGAAATTTTGATAAAGTACAAGTTAACAATAATAAGGAGATACAAAAAAATCAAAACTTTAAATTCTTTTTTCCGTATCTATCAAAATAGAAAATAAAATGTTTTTAATTGCTTTTCTGAAAATTAAGGAATTAGTTGATACGTTTTTTTAATACTAGACACTCGAAATGTTTTTTCATAAATATAAGTGTTACCGAAAGCAGTTATAATTCTTTTAGCAAAATATTAAATTAAATTATATACGATTAGATTACGTTCTCGCTTATAGCTTAACATACATTAATTTATAATAGTCATGATTCGATTTTATTTATTACAAATTAAGATATAAAATTAAAATTTTAAACACTATAAAATATATTTGGAGGGTGCATGCGGCTCGCGGGTTACTGTCGCCTGGAATATAGTAAATTGGCATGCGTAATGGCACGAAAAATCTAAATAGTTCTCTGACATTGAGTAATTATTTACAATATAACATAAATACTTTGGTATTTGGCTTACTAAAAACAAAAATTATTTGAGTTCTATATTCATTTAATGCATGATCAGCGGCACCCTGTCTTCCTAACAAGTGTTGTTAAAATAATAACTTAAATGAGGTGGGTGGTCAAAAGAATCTAGCTCCTAATGGTCATTAGGACCATCTAGGGACCTATAGTGGTTAGGAATATTAATTTCTGCAATCAATACTATTATAGCTAAAACTGCAAAAAGATTGCCCATATGACGTAATATTATTAAGTAAAGTAATATATTAGTGTAATAATAACCTTTACATTTTTAACAATAGATTAGATTTAAAATATAACTATTATAATCTATTACACTGATAGTTGGTGGTTATCGAGATTTTTGAAAACCTATCTAATATTTCAAATAAAATACAAATTTTCTAGTGTTGGGGATATGGAACCATAGCCCTCACTGGTCTGATTGAAATAATATTTTTAGTGGGTGGTACCTTCTGAAAAATATATTTGACAATAGTATTTTTTTGAGAGTTCTGAGTACGATTATGTATTATTTGTCGTTTTTATTACTTTATAGTTATCACTTCATACAACCTTTAAAATTTAATCGATATTCTTTGTCATTTATAGAAACTATTAGTATTCAACATGTTATAAAATTTTTTTTTATTAAATATGTTACATCATTTCAAAGTACATATTAAATGTTTAAATAAGTATATAAAAAACAGTATAACACACATATTTAAGTGTTTAGTGTTTGCACGTACTTCACTGCACATTTTGTATTAAGTAATTCATAATTTCAAATATTTCAATTTATAATACTCATAGCTTAGCATATTGATTAGTATAAATTCAAAACTAGAGATAAATATATTGAAAGATAAATATTTGTTGTATTATCATGTGATTTTTTTTGTTTTCGAACACGTTTTTACTGAGAGTGCTTTGAATTATAATTCTTATCATACTAGTTTAATAAATTAATAACAAAATCTACAGTATTATTACAGAAATAATTATTCTTAATATTAATTATTTTTCGATAAAAACAATAACAGTGACAATTACCTAAAATGTTGTATCAGGACTGTCCAACACACGGCCCATAGTAAATTCTAATGCAGCTCAATTATCTTATACTTTCATTACTTTTGAAAAAAATGCACTCTCAAAATGTATGTTTAGTTATTTAAAATGTTTTTTCTTCTTTTAATAAATATAGTGGTGCACACGTTCAAGGATGGTGGGTGATCATTGACCATTTTTATAGACTAGACTTATATTATCAAGAACAATATTTTTAATGTACCTAGTTTACGATAATATATTATTGTACGATAAAGTTTACTTTAAATAATTTTGGAATGAGTGGATAGTCGCTATTAGTATATATTCATTATGTGTTGAGACACCGAACTGTCCACATGTTAATTCCGCGAACCGTTTTTATAGCTTTCGATAGCAGTATCCAACGTGTACGCTGCCCTTTACATATTTAGTAAAAAAGCACCCAGCCATGACAAAATCACGAATCTCATGTTTAAAAAAACTACCATCAAAAGGATTCGTCCTTCTGACTTATTTATTTAATTATTAGCATCTTGGTTATTTTTCAATTAAATGAAAAATAGCAACAATAATTCTCATCAAGCAACCTGGAAAAGACAAGACCAACACCGATAGCTACAGTCCTATTAGCCTCCTAACATTCTTATTTAAAATTTTTGAAAAAATTATACACACCAGACTTCTTGGCTATTTGTAGATCACGGACACCATTCAAAATTACAGTTTGGTTTTAGATCCAACCTCTCTACCGTTCAACAACTTTTGCGAAATACGGAACACATCAACTCAGCGTTTAAAATGTACTGGCACTATTTATATTGATACTTCAAAGGACTTCGAAAAAGTGTGGCAAGAATGTCTACTCTTTAAACAACGTAATACAATACATCAACATATATATTTGATATTATTATCTCATTTCTTTCAAATAGACAATACTCACTCAGAATAAACGATAATGCCTCTAACCTCAAGTCTATCTCTGCTGATGTACCACAAATCTCCAAATTTGGCCCTATTCTATTTAATTTATACGTTTCTAAGATTCCTCAATCACCACGTATTGCTCTCTTCGCTGATGATACAACTATCTTCACGGAATAACGTAACATTGTGTTCAAAAACAACTACTAACTTTCAAGCCCAATTACATACCCTCTCGTTCTGGTATCAAAACTGGAGGATCCAAATCAACGCCTCAAATAGCATTGGAGTTATTTTTAGTCTACGTCGTTACATTACTTCTCCTCAATTAAAATTCGACAACGAAAATATTCCCTAGCAACCAACCGATAGATCTTGGAGTAACTTTTGACAAACGTCTCACATTTCAACCAAAGTTCAGCAAGCATACCAGCACATCTCAATGCTTTATCCCATTATGAACAAAAATGCATCTATACTAAGAAAAATACTCTCTTAAGTTACAAACAAATTATACGCCCGCTTCTTACCTACGCTTGGCCGATATGGGGTAATTATGCATCCTCGTACATCAAAAGAATACAAATTGTCCAAAACAAAATCCTTATAATAATTGCAAATGCCCCTTGGTTTGAAACGCAAATCTCCATAAAGACTTCTAAATACGAAAAATCGAAGATCATACATATAAAAACTTTAGCAAAAAATGTCCATTGCTCTCTTCCAAACTCATCAGGTGCAATTCATTCTAATCTTCTCACTCACCCAACTTAACGTCGATTAAAACGATACCGTCCCCACGACCTTCTACCCTAAGCCACCCTTATAACATCTAAATCTCCGTACCACCCACGCGTTTTTTCCTAAGCACTCTACTTGCAATTCACTTTGTAGTATAGTTGTTAAATTACTATAAATATTATATTATTTGACTCTTTGTTAACCTAACCTCTGTATATCTTATATATCAGTTTATCCATAGTACTTATGTAAAATATTTATAATTATGTCAAGCTGTTAAAAAAGAAACTAGGTACTATAAATTGTCTAAATATCCTTAGATATAGATAGCTTTAGACTAGTAATATCTTATTTGTTTTAATTAAATAAAAAAAAATTAAATTAAAAAAAAAAGAGTATATATTCGATATATAGTGGTAAGATTGAGTGTGCGTCACTGAATAAATGTATCTTTTTACAATAAATAAAATGTTATAAAAATGAAAATACATGCAGTCCACGAAAATTCGCTTCATGTAACCCAGTCGTTCCATAAGGTTGGACTTTCCTGTGTTTTGTATTAATACATACTTAAATGTATGCTGAAGTATACGCTTATTAATTTTCAGGGTTGCCACGGACCTGGAAAACCGGGAAAAGTCGGGGAATTAATTTTTAAGTCGGGGAAACCGGGAAAAGTCAGGGAATTATTTTTCAAGCTAGAAAATACCTGGAAAAGTTTGAATTAATAAACACCGTTATAAATGTCTTTATAACATGTTTGAAAGCTAAAAGACTAGAGTGGGCTGGCCATGTATGGAGAGCAAAGGATAAGCTAATTCATAAAGTACTAATCAATAAACCCAACGGCAAGAGGCCAAGAGGAAGGCCCCACCAGCGATGATTTGACAGAGTAAACAAAGATCTGGAAAGCTTGGGAACGACAAAAATTGAGGATGCTGACGATCGGGAATTGTGGGGGAACATGGTAAAAGGCCTTCAAGGCTTGTAATTGCCAAAAAAAAAAATGTCTTTTTTTTCAATAATTGTATTTTAAGAAAAAAATTTTTAAAAAATGTACTAAAAATAATATTATATAGTAATTATTGCTACAATGTCCAATTTATACTCAACGATACATCGTAACAATTCGATCGTAACTTGCTAGCATTTATCGTTACGTATAAACCCGGCTATATAATAAAATACCCGTATAGTATTGTCTGTGAATACTATTTATACCTATTATTATTGATTATAGAATAGATCTATTCTATAACCAATGCTATTATCAATCATAATTTAGTTATTTATAAACAATGGTATTATTTATAAGCCAACGAGAGTTACTATGGATACGACACTCCAACCGTCATTCTCGCTATCTCGCGTCACTCAAATAAGTTCTCTTTTTAGTTGTATTATTTTACAAAATACTGTATACCTACATGGCTACATATAACTTTTTTATTAATTGATTGAATTATATTATTTGTTTTTAATTACAATAAGGAGTTGTTTTTTTTTTTTTAGTTATTATATTATTTTACAGAATGTATAACTACTATACTTATACCTACATTTATATTTTTTTTTCTTTAGTTTTTTTATTAAAATGTTATGTTACTCTTTATGGAGTTACATATATTATAGGATAATAAAATCTCAAGTCCAATTGTAAAATATGTCAAAAAAACAAATAAAAAATAATTTTAAAATATTTAACAATTTTGGTTATTTTTAACATTTTTGTAAACAACATTATCTGATTATCTATCTGGAAAACTTGGAAAAGTCAGGGAATTTGAAAATTAAAAATTTGTGGGAACCCTGAATTTTTTTTCATTAAGATATATTTTGTCCCATTTTTTGTAATTTATTCAATTTTTTTTTTATACGATTTCCGAGAATTCAAAATTATGTTTATAATTACTGCGATGATACAAGTTTCAAAGTGTATAGCAGTTCTTAGTGTATGTATGTATTTTTCCAGGGAGAGCAAAATAAATCGCTGACTTTTGTTGTGTAAAAATATATTTAATGTTTTTATTAAAATATAATTGGATAATTGAATCATAATGGATTTGATATTGATAATATTGATGTAATAATAAAGTATTTTATTGTCTTTTGTGGATTATCGTCTTTTTAGGTCCTTAGGTACTGCATTTTGATTGAATTAAAAATAAGTTTATTATACAGAAAATTTTATTTTAAATTATAATAAAAATTGTAATTCGCATTTATACGTAAAAATTTATATTAATTAAGTAAATAATTTTCTATTATCATTTCTTCCTTTGTGTTGTTTACTAGGAAAAAGACAACTATGGCAACGAAGTTTCTAAATTAGCCCGTCCACTACCTGTGGAGTACTTGTTATTAGATGTACCGGCATCCACGCCTCTAACTCCGTTGAACACGTTCACATCAATTCCAGGGATTACGAAATTTCCTGTTGGGAACAGATTAATTGATGGACATATTCAAGATTTTGATTCATTGTCCAGATATCTTAGACAGTTTACTCCTTCACAGTTTCGTGAATCCATTGCTGACTTTCATGTATTGTTGTATATTGCTACGATGGAAATGCTTCCAATGAAAGTAAATATAATAATTTATATATAATATATATAATACATATTATGTATATATATATATTAACATTCTAAAAATTAAAATATTTTTAGGATTCAATGGGTCCTCTTTTAGAAGCACTAAGAATTAATGATACACAAGCATTGGCTGAATGGTCTAGATCAGATGTGTGGGCCACGCTGGAGCAACTTATCAGCAATTCTTCTGATTCTGCTGTATCGGATCATGTAGGAAATGGTTTTGCATCTGCCCATGCAGAGTCGTGGACATGTATTCATTGCACTTTCCTAAATAATTCTGTTCGACAGTCATGTGATATATGCAGACTGCCGAGGGATGTTATAAACTAAGTGTGTTTCAATAAGCATGTATCTCCTTCACAGTGAAGATAATTATATACATATATTTATATATATTTTTTTTTGTATTCATTGTTTATAACTGAAAAAAGAGCTAAATAACACAGATAATATTGTGTAATGAACTTTTATTTTGTTTTTAGACCATAAAAATGTATGTATATAAAAATATTTTTAAAAAAGGTGGATTACCCCAAAACAAACGAGATTTCCAATTTTAATTAAGTTTTATAATTTCACTAGAAATTTATAGTAATTTTTATCTATATTGTACTGGTATTTTATTTTAATGATTTTTCGTAATATAAAAATTGAAAAACAATAAAGTTTATACCAAAGGTTTTATAAGACTTAATTATTTAATATGTGTAAATTACACAATTATATAAAATATGGTTTCAAATGTTCATTTTTTTTAATACATATTGATGAAATAGAAATTGCCCTAGATGTTTATTTCAAAAGGTAATTACAAACATTGAGGGTATAATATCTTAAAAAATAATCATGTGTAATGTATTAATTAATTTTTTTGTTTTACAAATATATAACTTAAATATCTTTTTGAGTATGAAATACTTATGCCTAACCTAATAATTAAAATAAGTATTTCATATAATTATATGTTTTTAAATAAAAATACAACATTGAACTACACATTTGCATTAATATATAATTATTGAAAATAACATTGTACAATTCGTTAATATTAAGCAAATATATTAAGCCTTAATAACTAACATTTAAAAATATTTTGTTTATAAGTATATATAAAATATGTCACATTTTTTAAAGAAAGGCAGATCAGAATAAAATATAATAAAAGAAAAACGGTTTAACAAAAAACGTCTATTCAAATAAATTGTTGGTATGCAAGTTTCAAATAACTGGTGGAAACTCTGAGTCATCATTCAATTTAAATCTATCTACAGATATATCAGTCAAGCTGTCAATATGATTGTCTGCATCTGTAATCATAAATTAAAAATGACTAAAAATTGAGCATAAATCTTACAATTGTTTTCAATATTATTTAGTATGTTTTATATTTCGATGCGTTTTATCAAATGAAAAATCCACCAATGTTGTTATGAGTTGTTATAACAAATACCTGACTGATTGGGCGAAGGATGTCCCTTCAAGGCACCAGCGTAACTTCCGACTGTATCTTATTAGGTTTAATTGTACACACAAATAGACACACAGATACATCAGGTTCATTTGAAGGACACCAATTTAGAGAGAAAGAATCAGGCAGCAGAAAACAAAACCAACAACGGTGTCAGTCAAACCATGTTAAAGTTAAGGGCTAATGCAGTATATACTCACTTGTAACAGATAGAGTGCCATCCAAGCATTCTTCGGTCATATGATTAGTGTCTAACATTACTGCAGGCCCATTATCTGTTCCAAACAATTTTAGAAACTTCCAGTAAACGACTCAAAGC
Source organism: Sipha maydis (assembly GCA_034509805.1). Taxonomy (NCBI): domain Eukaryota; kingdom Metazoa; phylum Arthropoda; class Insecta; order Hemiptera; family Aphididae; genus Sipha; species Sipha maydis. Next base: position 268 of record JASXSY010000733.1, on the reverse strand, counting down.
AAATGTTAAATATTTGTTACAAATGGAGTAAGTTCATTTTTAAAAGAATATTTAATTGAATATCACCCTCGGAATGTGTGTAAGATATAAATTTACATTTGATGGGAAAAAAAATTCCGCTATAAAAGAATGGAATAATATACTATTTTTATAATTCAAATTGTTAGTACATTCAATATATTTCTGTTGAAATTGATATATGTTAGATATTAATGAATAATGTACATAGTTAGGCCGAATAGTTTTAGGTGGACTTAAATTATTTAAT